>PVHX01022326.1:0-27902 GCA_004024805.1 Geosciurus inauris | reverse complement strand
TTTTATTGCTTTGTATGTGGTGCTGAGGATCGAACCCAGGGCCTCACGCATGCAAGGCAAGCGCTCTACTGCTGAACTACAATCCCAGCCCCTTAGAGTAGTTTTGATTTGCATTTATTTCTCTAATTCCTAGAGCTAACGAACACCTTTTCATATATTTTTTGATTGATTATTTTTGATGCAGGGTCTCCCTAAGTTGCTGAGGCTGGCCTTGAAGCTGGCATACTCCTGCCTCAGCCTCCTGATCTGCTCGGATTACAGACCCATGTGTCACCACACCTGGCTAAAATTTGACTATTTTTAACTGAATATTTACTCGTCCCTGTTTGCTAAGGGAAAGTTTACCAGAAGATAGACTCCTGGCAACATAATCCCAAGGGTTGTCAGATTACACAAGACTTAGCACCATTTTTAAGCACCATCAAAGAGGCACTACAAAGACACAGGGAGCAATGCCTTTCATCCTGAGAGTCAAGGAAAATTGACTTAAGTTGCTTAAGTAACTCTATTTTCTGTGGTACTTACCTTAAAAAGTAAATATCTTTCACTGGTGAAAAATCAGTGGTATTCATTGATTTTCAAAAACCTCTTTTGAAAGAAAAATGGAATTATAATTTGTACTCAGGTAAGTATATATTGATAGTTCAGCCTCCCTTTTTATTTTTTATTTTGAAGTAATTTTAGGCTTAAGGAAAACTTACAAAAACAATGCAGGCAATTCCTGTATACTTTTCACCCACATTCCCCTAATGTCAACAACTTACATACCATACATAGCACAGTTAGCAGAACCAGGAAATTAACAGTGTATAAGGCTCTTAAGTCGGTACCTTATTTGAATTTCTCCAGCTTTCTCCCTAACATCATTTTTCTCTTCCAGGATCCAATTCAGAATCCCACTTTGTGTTTACTTGTCTTGTCTCCTTAGTCTCCTCCAATCTATGACAGTTCCTCAGTCTTTCCTTGTCTTTCATGGCCATGACACAAAGTGAGAGGCATTTCATAGAATAATTTACTAGTTCTCTTCCAATGTGTCATGGTCAGATATATTAGGCAGAAAAATGGTAAAATTCAAATAAGGTCTCCCGTTTAGTTGAAAGTCAGTATTAATTTGTGTCAGTATTAATTTCCTTTGTTGGGTAATTGTTATGGTCCTATAGATTTTCAACAATAAGGGGTCTGGATGAAGAAGATACTGAGACTCAAGGCATTATTTTTGAAATTTTTCTTAAGTTTAAAATTATGTAATAGTACAATTTTTTTTCGTGGAGTGCTTGATATTGAACCCAGGGCTTAAGCATGCAGTACCACTGAGCTGTGCCACCAGTGCCTCAAAATAAAATAGTTTTAAAAAGTTAGCTTTCTAAATCTTGTGCATGCATCTCCTATCCTTTGTGGCTCACAAATACATAGAGTAATTTTTTTCCATTTTCTTTCTTCTTAAAAAAATAGTTTAAGGTATGGTAATAAAACTCTGAAATCCATGCAATGACTGATCCCAGAGTTGCCTACACAAAAGCTCAGTGAGTCAGATAATTAGTTTAAAAAATATTCATACCCATAACAATAATTCACAGAACTTGCAAACAAGAATTTTGGCTGTAGAAAGAAAACCACTCAGTACAAAACTTTTACCATTTACAGATGAGGAAACTGCAGAACCAGTGAGGGAAAGTCATTTATCCAAGATGACGTATGCAGTTATCAAAAGAGCCTGATGACTCCAATGTCCTTCCAATTGTTTCAGTCTTTTTCCCTATGGAGAAGAAGGAAATGGAGAAAACATCAAAAGGGCTGTTGTTTTACTAAACCAAAAGCATCTGGTTCTTATCAGGGTCATGCTGTTCTCCATGACACGAGGATGTGCTGCTTGTGGAGTTTTCCATATTTTTATTGGTGCATTGTACTTATATATAATGGTAGAATTCATTGTTACATATTCATACACACACAAGATGACAATATAATTTAAGCAATATAACTCCCTAGTAGTTTACATTTATCTCCCCTCCTCCCTGCCTTGGTCCCTTTGCTCTCCTGTATTGATCTCCCTCCGATTTTCATGAGATCTCACCCAGTACTTTTTCTCTCTAGCTTCCACTTATAATGAGCCAAAACATATAACCCTTGATGTTGTGAATTTGGCTTATTTCACTTAACATAATATCTCAAGTTCATCCCATTTTCCTACATATGGCATAATTTCATTCTTTTTTATTTGTCCTTTTTAGTTATACATGAGAGCAGAATCCATTTTGATATAATTACAAGCATGGAATATATCTTATTCTAGTTAGGACCCCATTTTTATGGATGTACGTGGTGCTGTGTTGTTTTCATAGATGTGCGTGGGAAAACTATGTCAGATTCATTCCACTGTCTTTCTTTTGCCTATCTTCCCTCCCTTCCCTCTGGGTGAGCGGAAGAATAGAAGGGCAGTAGATTAGATAATTACTTTTTTTCTCATTCTCCAAATTTATTTTTACTTCTAAATTGACTTTCATGTTTCATTCTTCTTTATGACTGAATAAAACTCCATTGTCTACATATACAACATTTTCTTTATCCATTCATTCATTGATGGACATCTAGGGTGGTTTATAACAGCACAATTCATAATAGCTGATGAAAAAAGTTTTGTTCTCCTTCAGTTTTTGTAATCAAAGGGGGGAAAGTTCAGAGAAGAACCCAACTTTCCCTTTCCTAATCCCTCCCTTTTTTATTGTTCATGATAACTTATTTTGGTTAAGATTTTAAATTAAGGGGCTGGGGCTGTAGCTCAGTGGTAGAGTGCTTGCCTAGCATGCATGAGGCACTGGGTTCGAGCCTCAGCACCACAGATAAATAATAAATGAATAAAATAAAAATCCATCAACAATTAAAAAATATTTTTAAAAAAGATTTTAAATTAAGGTCATATTTTATTCATAAATTATCATTTGGAAATTATCTTTTGAAAAAGAGGAGGAAAAGAAGCAGTGTGTTTTAAATATTTAGATAAATTTTTAAAACTTTGTGATACTAACCTTCACTCAATTGCTTAGTGTCAGAACACTGAATTATCTGTGCTCCAGAGTCCCCTCCTCCCCAAACACTGCAATGCTGGGTTAGCTGGCTAGGATTGGGGAGGTTATTATTGTATAATATTCTCTGATGTCTATTTCTGTTAGGTACTCATTGGTATAATGCCCTGACTAGCTAGGAGATAATTGTCACAGATCAGCCAAAAACACTGCAGTAGCGATTTGTAACTAACACAACTTATTTTAAAATGGTGTCTTACAGAATTATAGTTCAAGATCAATTTCTCTCTCCATCTTGTAGCCAAGTTGCAGTTGGGCATCTAGTAAGAAAAGACTCAGGATAGGGCTAGATATACTCTGCAACCACAGTTTGATTATACCATCCTCACAAATTAGGAGCGATTTTGCAAGTCTAAAATTTGTAAAACTGTATATTATATGTCAGCTCTTTTGTTTGGAAGAAACTCTTACATGTCAGGGAAATATATAAATGTATAAATAATTCTCTTCCTGTTAGCATAACTGTATGAAATCATTGCAAATATTGTCTTTCTCAATGCCAGATTTTTGTGAAATGTGGATGAAAAGCTACTTATGTGCATCTGGAAATAATAATTAGTTTTTCTAGGAACACGACTTTATTCCTAGAACATCATTTGCTTACTGCTCTTTTTGCCCTAAGAGATGAGCTTTCTGCTTGTACCATTATTGAGAATGACCCTGTTTTCGTCTCTCGCCATGTGTCATTTGATCCTTGATTTGCAGGGTTATGCATTCCAGAGGAATCTTGGCCATCTGCTCTTTTCTCATTATCTCTAAATAATCTTCTCATTTTCTTCTACTTTTTTTACACTATGTAATCAGTTCAGGTTCTTAAATTTGTGTTTTTGTTGTTGTTGCTGTGTAATTCAGATTTGCAATCCTGCTTGGGTTTACATTGTTTTTATGTCTATGCTTTCAATTCTCACCCAGAGTTAAGTTTTACTGTTATATGCAATTAGACGTTTAACTTGTGCTTTCTGTCATCTTGTGTGTGTGTGTGTATGTGTGTGGTGCTGGGGATTGAACCCAGGGCCTTGTGCATGCGAGGCAAGACTTCTACCAACTGAGATATATCCCCATTCCTCTGTCATATTTCTTGATGTTGTTTTCTTAAAAGTCATTAAATGTATTTGTCAACCTTTTTTTTCTAAATGATCTTCCCTATTTGAACTTTATCATGTTGTCTCTAGAGGGAGAGTAAACCATTTTTCTTTCTTTTTCAAATATTTTTAGTTGTAGATGGACACAATAGCTTTATTTTGTTTATTTAGTTTTTTAAAATTTTTTTAGTTGTAGATGAACACAATATGTTTAATTTTTTTTATTTTTTGGTTTTTGTATGTGGTGCTGAGTATCCAACCCAGTGCCTCACGCATGTGAGGCAAGTGCTCCACCACTGAGCTACAATCCAAGCCCCTATTTAGTTTTTTTTATGTGGTGCTGGGGATCAGACACAGTGTCTCACACGTGCTAAGCAAGTGCTCTACCACTGAACCACAACCCCAACCCAGAGAGTAAACCATTTTTTCAGAACCTGGTTTGTGACGCATTTGTGTAATATTGCTTAACATCACATCTCTCCGTTATTTAGTTAATTAGTATGGCTATAGGGTCCCTCTGTTAAAACCAGTTTTGTAGCTACAACTTGGTCAAAGGCATTTAAATGTATGCATTAAACTGGGTTTTTTCTGTCATAAAGGGCCATTTTTTCTTTGAAATCGTAGAATTTTTATACACTCAAAATTGGAAATCGTTAGAAAATAAATTAGCCTTTGATCCTACCTGTATTCTTACAAGTAGACAGTGAAGGCAGTTTCCAGACTGTGAAAAATGCATAAATTTGAAAATGTAGGGCCTACAGTATTGTAAGTGCATTATTAAATAAGATAAATCTTTTATGTGTCAGCCATGATTTGCCAGCTAACTAGCTAGTACTGTTCTAATTTCTCTCTTTAGCATGCAAAAATGCAAACAGAAAATCTTTTTGCTCTGTGAGTTTAAACTTTTTACCCATGTTTTATGTGTCTCTAAATACACTGAATAGGCAGCATTGTACTATCAATATCTCTTACTCCAAGATCACATTGTTTTAAGACTACATTGTCACATTGTCTTGAAACCTCTGTTCATCATCTCATTTGTGAAAGATATTTAACACTGATGTAACAATTTGAGAATTTTTGAGACCTCTATTAACCCTGTGTTGTTGTTTTAAATTTTGACAAATGCCTATCCCTGAAGTTGTTTTTCCATTGTTAAGTTTTATGCATATTTCATGTCTTACTTAAGTGAACTTAAGTTTTTTTCTAGCTTTTATAGTGAAATAATATCTAGAGTTTCTGTAATTTCCTGGTTCTTCCATTTTTTATTAGCCAAGAAAGCATTCCATATAGAAACAAATTTCATCTTAACATAAATGTAATTGAAAACTCTTGAAATCATGTCCATCTTCATTCTGCAGTTCCCCACTGGATGAAAGATTTAATTTTGGAATATTGTCTTATTTTTCAAAGAAGACTAGAAAGTAGTCTTGATAAATCCCTCTTTCTTGGGTGAGTTACAGATGTAACCCTTGAAATATTTGGAATGAAAAACAGTATCAGCAAGTGGCATAAACATCGAAAATGTTTCCTTGTAATAATAGCTGTAACAAGAGCTCCTTGTGTGGCCTTCAGTAGGTCATGGGAATCCTATTGCCTCTGTTTCTCTTTATACAAAAGCAAGCAGCAACATCAATTTGTATGACTATTGGTTGTGGTTTACTATGAGGATTTTTCTAAATGTCAGGGATTATTTAATGCTGAAAGTCCTGTTAAATCCACTAAGAGTTCTGTATACATTCAATTCCCCAAAGAAATGATTCATTCAAAAAACATTTATGAAACCTTTTACTTGTTAGGCACTGAGCTCAGCATTGTGCCAAATACAAAGATAATGCAAGACGTGATTCCTGCCTAACCTCTTAGTAAGAGATTGCTTGTACTATGTGCCATAAGTAAGGAACAGGCTCACAGTTAAGAGTCCAAGGGGGGGGGACTTGGATTCCATCCAAATGTGATAGTTAAAGATAAAAATCATTGGAGAGGTGCTGTTTGAACTGTTCTGAAAAAGGAAATAGAAAGATGTTGCAAAGAGAATAAGTTGAACAACTACACAAAGGGAAAACTGATGTATTTAGAGAGCAGATTGTTAAGTCCAACTAAAACACAGAGCTTCATAGAGCATGGGCTGGAAAGTCAGTAAGGAGTTTGGACTTGATTTTGTAGATCAGAGAAATCTGGCCATTTTAAGCAGAGAAATGATAACATCTGTCCGTGCAAGAAAAATGGTAGAGTAAAAGAAAACTGGAGAAAGACAGCCTTTTAAAAATCTATTGCAATATTGGAAGTATGAAATGATAAGGATTTAAAATAAGTGGTGGTGGGCTGGGGCTATGGCTCAGTGGTAGAGCGCTTGACTCACACGCGTGAGGCACTGGGTTCAATCCTCAGCACCACATACAAGATACATAAATAAATAAAGATTTTAAAAATTAATTAAGTGATGGCAGTGGAAAGAGACAGCTGGTGATAGAGTTGAGAAGTAAATGAAGCCAGTGTGTTTAAGAGGTAGTTAACATTCTACCCCAGCATACAGCTCTCAAGCTTGACCTGACATCATATTGCTTGTACTAAATTGCAGTTACTGAGTTTTTTAAAAATGAAGTTTCAATTTCAAACATTTGAAGACAAAAATAATGCTTGAATATTACTAGATTCTCACAGTAATTATTTAAAAGTTAGTTTCAATGAGCTTAATCATAGTTAACTTTCCTAGTCTTATATTTGAATACACAACCAGGTTAACTCCACATCATGTACAACCACAGAAGTGGGATTCTAAACAGAATAAGTTGTACTCTGTGTATGTATAATTTGCCAAAATACATTTTACTGTTACATTTACTGTCATATATAACTAAAAAGAACAAATTTAAAAATTTTAAAATATATATTGACCTTTAAAAAAGATTCAGTGAACAACTTAGAGATGCTGTAAGTAAATTCATGAGGCCCTGTCTCAAAATAAAAAAATTTTAAAAAGATATAACTCAGGGGTAAAGCACCTCTGGGTTCAATTCCTAGTGCCCCCTCCTGAAAAAAGATTCAATGGGAGCCATTTGGTTAAATGTTTAGGTTTTAATTTTTTTTAGTGAAGGTCTGCCATAATTTTTTTTGGTTTTGTTTTGCATTAATATATGCACTACCATATCTTTTGTGCTCAGGACATAGTAAGACCTTTAAAGATATTTGTTGAATGACACATGAGCTCATTGAATCACACAGAGGAAGAATAAACATTAGCTCAATGAGAGGTTCCCAGTGAACTTTCCATTGGTGCCTATACTTCTACCCAAGTTCAATCTTTATTGAAATATGGATGAAAATTGTGACAACTTTCCACACTCAACCACATTTTAATCTAGATTTGATGGACTACACATTACTGGTTTGTTCAAATATATTTCTGTCCCTCAGAATCTTAGTAATGTTCTTTGTCCAAATGCTGTTGGATATTTGCCAAGTGTTGCATTTTGAGTGCTTTTACCTTATGTAGGGATTTAAACTTTTTTTGCTGAGTGACTACTGTTAAATATTGCTTTAAAATAATTAATATGATAAGCTAGTCATATCTAAACATTATTTATATCCTAAAATGTTTGAAATTGAATTTTACAGCAAATGGGTGGCTTACAAATCAAGGTATTCTTGGAAGCATGATTAGTGCTAATAAGGTCATTCTGACCAAGTATAAGGTCATATTCTACAGAAAAGAGTTTTGTTGAAAAGGGGGCAAAACAAAAATATATATTATAAAATACAAAAGTATATAAAGTTCAATCAATAAGGACTGGGAGTATAGCTCAGTTGTAGAGCACTTGCTTAGAATTTGAAAACCCCTAGTTTCCATCCCCAGCACCATCAAAAAAAACTTCCATGAATAGTTCTTGCTCTAAATACACAATGATAATTTAAAGTCCCAAAGAATTTGAGCACAGAAAGGCAAAGAAGAATTATAATGGAGTCCATGAACTAACACTTTTAAAAAACTGAGTAACTGTACTTTGGTCCAAGCAATCTGCTTTGAAAAAAATGGGAAGGGGGATGAGGATGCAGCTTTGTAGTAGAATGCTTGCCTAACGTGTACAGGGCTCAGAGCTCAATCTCCAGCACTACAAAATAGTAGGGAGAATGTTAAGAAAGTAATGTCAAGATGGAGTTTTTAAGGAAGGCTATCTGGGTTTCTTAGCTATGTCCTGGACTTTGTGAAGTCAGCCAATATCTTACACCTTCTCCATTTTCATCTCCATTCCTCTGTGATCACTGATTTTCTGAAAAGATAATCCTGGAAGTTTAGTACAATCATCAGTAACCAAGATACTGTTCAGTTTGGGCAACTGACACAGATTTCAAAAACAAAAAGGATGCCTAGAACATGTTCGAAAAGTTTGTCTACAAAGAAGGAAGCTTAAAATTATTTGAAGTATTTGCCAGCATTTAGCTGATACCAACCTTTAGTAATGACTTCCATAATTATGACGAACATGTTAATAGGCAACCAACAAGTAAAACAGCGCCAAGGCTATCTTTCAGTTGCTCTGAACTCTTCAATTTCTTTTATTTCTATGCCTTCAGTTCTCACCCAGAGTTAAGTTTTACTGCTGGATGTAATTAGAAGTTTAACTCATGCTTTCTGTTACCTTTCTTGATGTTGTTTTCTTAAAAGTTGTTAAATGATTCATGTGTTTGTCAACCTTTTATTTTCTAAATTATCTTCCCTATTTGAACTTGACCATGTTGTCTCTGGAGGGAGAGTAAATTCTTTTTCAGTACCTGGTTTGTGATGTTAGTATTGCTTAACATCATGTCTAATCTGTTATCTAGTTAAGTAATATCGGCCTCTGTCAAAACCAGTTTTGTAGCTACAACTTGGTCAAAAGCATTTAAATATATGCCTTAAGTTAGATTTTTTTCTCTCATAAATGGACATTCTTCTTCTTTTGAATCTCACTTTTTTACACCACTGTAAATTTGTCTCACTTTGGTGGCATGTGACATTTACTTCATCTTTGAAATGATAAAACATATTTAAGGGCTTGGGTTGTGGCTCAGTGGTAGAGTGCTTGCCTAGCATGTGTGAGGCACAGGGTTCAATCCTCAGCACCACGTAAAAATAAATAAAATGAAGGTATACATACATGGAGTATAACTTACAAAAAATATTTAAACCATATTTTGCTTATGTCTCCCCCAAATTTTCCTATCCTTCCACTAGAGAAACCCATAGGAAAAACTGATATTGCTTTCAAGCCAGAGATTGTGAAAGAAAAAGGAGGAAGTAGAGAAGGATGAGAGAAAAGAAAGGAAGGAAAGTAGGAGACACCAATTGAGAAGAGGTTTTCATTATGAAATACTTCAGCTCCAGTAGTAATGCATTTGGCAAAAAACAGTGAAGATGTAATGAATAAAATAATACACTAATTAAAGGGGGGTAATAGAGAAAGACTTTCTGTAATGATCTTATTAGAAAGCTATCTTTCTTGTAAGTCATTTCCAAGCCTTTTGGAAGAATGTAGCTGTGCTACCATTAAGAGTGAGTCAGCAAGGGAAGGGGATAATTCCATATCTGAATTTCTTATGTGCAACTTATTAAGCTATCTGAATAGTTTTCATTTAGACATGTTGATGTATTCCAGGTATTCCAGTATTGCAAACTGGGGAACTCGTTTTAAAATAGGCTTCCAGTGATACAGATTTAATCATTACGTAGTAAATACATGAATTGCAACATCACAATGAACACCAAAAATACTTACAATTATTATGTGTCTATCTAATGTAAAAATGAAACAAAAAAAGGAAAGGAAGGAAGAAACTAAATGCAGCAGAGACTACTCTTAATCCAGAAAGAGTAGAAAATACTTGGAACTCCTTAAACAGGTGTTTGTTTTCTTCACTATAAAAGGAGGACTGAGGATGTAGCTCCCCAGTAGCATGAGCATGGCCCTGGGTTTGATCCCCAGCACTGGTAGGGGTGTAGGGAGGAGAAAGTGCGGTATGAGACGTATTTTTTTTTCTTACTGCCTTACTGCAAGGTGCAATTGGTGAACTTTGTATTCAGTGCTTGCTTTGAGGGTTAGGGATCTATTGATACTTCAGCTTTTGATTATCCATGTTGAAATGCTGTGGTCAGCTTTGGCTTGTTTGTTCGCCTGATGTGAAAAGTATTTTTCTAGATGTGATTCTAGGGCGTGGGAAGTGGTAATGAATGCTTTCAGATGATGAGGGGTCCTGCAGTGAGTAAAGGGATGAGTTGACAGGAGGGAGAGCTGAAGAGAATTTATTAGAAAACCTTTTATTCCCTTAAATTTGCGTACATTGCATACATTTAGGAAAAAACTCTGGAGAAGCTTGTAGAGCAAATGTAAGCAACATGTAAACAGAACTCTCATATACTTAGTTAGCATTATAACTAATAGCCCTACTTTTGCAAACAGAAAATGAATGCATTTTTGAGGAATATTAGAATAGGTTATGAAAAGCCCAATCTTTCTTTTTAGTGACCTGGGCTGGCCTCCTTTTACATGACTGCTAACGTCATTACTGATGTCAGAAACATGGAATTAAGATGTCCAAATCCTTTCACTATCACCTTTTAGAAAATGAATTATCAGAAACATCACAAAATGCTCAGCAGATGGCTAAATCCATTGTCAGATAGGACAGTGTTCCCTTAGAGCAGATTCTCAAGCCCTACGCTATACGTACTGAATCAGACACTCTGGGGTAGCCCTGGCCATCTGTGTTTCAAGACACTCTCCTAATGATTTTGATGAACATGAATATTTGAGAACCACTGGTTTAGAGGAAAACATAACAGTTGATAAGAGTGTTGATTAAAGATGATGTTTCAAAGTTTCAGAAGTCACAGGGCTCTATGTTGTTGTTCCTGACTGCTTCTTCCTTCCTTGTTGCTTGTTCAAATGGCCGTTTTCTTGGGTGGTTGTTTATACACAGATCTGTTGGAAGAAAAATGGTATCTGTTCTGGAGGACTTATGTATCTTTGGGAACCCTATTATATCTCTCTCTACAATGAGCATCAATTGTAATGCTTATTAGCTTAGAGGAGGCTCTCAGAGGTACATTTCTCAAAATTCTTTGGCCACAGAACCTTATAATTGTGGATCATAGAAATGTCTCATGGAGGGTATTTTTGTTTGTTTGTTAGTACTGGGAATTGAACCCAGGGATGCTTAATCTCTGAACCACGCCCCCAGCCCTTTCTATTTTTTATTTTGAGACAGGTTCTTGCTAAGTCCTGAGTTTGGACTTACACTTGTGATTCTCAGCCTCCCAAGCTGCTGGGATTACAGGCAGGTGCCATCGCCTGGCCATTACATGGAGTATTATATGACAAATGATTGATTGGGCAAGAATCATGTTGGTGTCCAGATATGTAAAACCAAAAAGTAAATTTTTTAGTAATTTATCTATTATAATTCTTTGAAAAGATTAATGACTTTTTTTGCACCACGAAAGCTCTATTGAAGATATTGTCAGCTGCCACAAGTAGACCTACAAAATTTCGTATGTATCAAATATGAAGACAAAAAGATTGTGCGTATGTATGTATGCGTACATATATATACATATAATATTTAAACATGTTTTACATTTACATAACTCAATGTTGGCATCTAAGAGGTTGGCCTATGAAGATGCAAAATAGGAAAAAGGAAAAATGAATTTAAACAGTTTTATAATGAGATTTAATTTTATTATTTCACCAATTTATATAAGTAATATTTAAATACCTTTGCTATAATTAATCATTAGTATTTTAAGCACCATTAGCATTTTCTCTTAAAGTCTATTGTTTGTTTTATTCTTCTCATAGGAACAAATACCTTGCCTGATTTTTTAATCATTTTAATATATGTCATAAAGACAATATGGCAGTAATTATTGCAAAGGTAGGATAAAAACAATATCAACCAAAGACTGTGATACTCTATGCTTTTCATGTAAAATCAATGATACTGAAGGTTTTACTCATTGTGATGCTAAAGTGAATTTTTGTTATGCTGTTATGTTAAGTGATGTGTGTGTTTACACACACACACACACAGGCACTAGAGATAGAACCCAGGAGTTCAGCCTGCTGGGCAAGTGTTCTATCACTGAGCTATATCCCTAGCCCTTCTTATGCTAATCTTAAAGTAAGAAGCTTGCAACAGTAAAAGAATGTCTCTTGATTAACTAGTCTCCTAATTGGATTGTTAACATATGAAAAGAAAAAGGAGCAGTAATTCTTTTCTCTTAGTTCGTTTACTTGCAATAATGAGATTAAAACCTGGATCTGCTTTTCTGTCCTTTGCCCTTTCAGGTCTGATGCCACTAATCTGTGGGAGCAGCAACTGCTTAACAATAATATACAGTTCTAATAAGAGATATGTCCTTTTTTAACATTATATATATAAATTTCCTCCCTAGGCAGGTGATAATTTATATTACTAATCAAGAACTCTGCATGTAATATTACCATCTGTAGAGAGAGAAAAATGATACAAATATCTATAATTTGTCAGACTGTTTATGATTAATTCTCAGTATTTTAGTTTTAAGGTAAAGAAGTAATGAAGAAAAATACATATAATTTTTTACATTTGATACTATTTTACATCCAAAGCACACTAAATTTTACTCTGCTCATATATTTTTTGAAACTACTTATAAAGTATGTAGAGGCATGAATTATTCTTGGAGAAGTTAATTATCAGAATTGGAAAATAATTTTCCCATGATCTAAAAGTAATTAGAATCCAGAGTCCTTGAAACCAAGTTAAGTATTCTTTCCAGTAAAACACTGCATTCATATTAAGATTTATTCCTTCTTTGTTTAGAAATAAATACACCAGAAGTCAGAGTATAAAGAGTCTGTGGCTTGGTTACAAAGAGTCGACTAATATAACAATGGATTTATTTTTGTTGTTTTCCCTATCATATTGTCTTAGAAGTGTAAGTACACTTTTGCATTCAGAATTCTCACTTGTTTAATCACTTACTATAAAAGCTGGGTTCCCTACTGTCATCAGCAAATGGTTATAATACTTTGTGTTTTAAAAGCTATGGAAAAACCTAACTGATAAGTTAGAGAACAGAACTGATGTGTTTATATTACTGACAGATTTACATGACATAATCACATATTCATTTGTAGTTGAAAAACTTCAGTTTTGTGACTAATGTTTACTGAACCAACATGAAATTGGCAACAATATAGCTGGGTTCAGTGGTGCAAGGCTGTAACCCCAGCCACTCAGGAGGTTGAGGCGGGAAGATCACAAGTTCGAGGCCAGACTTAGCAACTTAGTGAGACTTTGTCTCAAAATGTAAAAAGGAAAGAAAAAAAGAAAGAACTGGGTTGGGAATGTAGCTCAGTGGCAAAAAGTATCCCTGGGTTCAACACAAAAAAAGAAAAAAAATGGGGAAGGAAATAAATTGGCAATATACAAAAGAAAAGAAATAAACGTAACTTGTTTATCAGCTACGTTTCAAGCACTGAAGAAATCAAACCCTAGTTCCCAGGCCCACAGATCGTCACCTGCACTTTATATTGTCTCAAAATATTTCTACTTTATGTTCATTTAAATCAGATTCCCACTGAAACTAGTCTTTTGGTGGGAGTGGGGCAATCTTTTGTGGGGTAGCCAGTGTACTTTATGTGAGTTCTTATTTGTCTGTGTTCTTAGAGGAATGAAATGCTTCAGGACACTGTGTACTTTTTGTGACAAGGTTGGTCTTTGCTATAATTTGGAGGCATTGTCCACTTTGTGATAGTGTTAAACCTACAGCACTCAAAACAATTGTGGTCTGAGTAAACCTGCTTCTGAATGGCACTAGTGTATTTTTAAGAGGTTCTTCTCTTAGGGTGGTAGTAATGATCACAAAGTGAACAGACCAACTCTTTACTCAAGCCCACTTCCTTCTCTATTGGTTTCAATCTCCAAAGTGTGTTGCTGGACTCTTCCTTTTCTCAGGTCGTGGCAGTTTTCCTTAAGTGCTCATGACACAATTTCTCATAATTTGACACTGTTTCTCCCAAACCAACTGGCAAAATTCTGTTCTGCAAACACTTGTTGAAGAGCTGTTAGGATTTATATCTTTTTTAATTATAAATTGTTTTCTTTTTTCCCCCATATGGTTTGAATCTTAAATGTACCCCAAAAGTTCATGTGAAGGCTTGGTCCCCAACTGATGGCACTATTGGGAGGTGGTGGAAACTTCAGGATAGGGCCTAGTTGGAGAAAGTAGGTCAGTAAGGACATGCCTTTGAAGAGGATATTGGAACTCTGGCCACATACCCTCTCCCTCTCTCTCTCCCTTTCTCTGCTTCCTGGCCAGCAAGAGTTGAGCAGCTTTGCTCTGCCATGTGCCCCTTGCTGTAATGTTCTGCCTTGCTAGAGGCCTCAAAGCAATAGAGCCAAGCAACTATGGACTGAAACCTCTGAAACCATGAGCCAATATAAATCTTTCCTCTTTATACATAGTCTATCTCAGGTCTTTGTCACAGCAACATAAAACTGACACAGGTAAGAGAAGACATGTTTATAGTAATTGTTCTGCTCCAGGAATGACTCATTTTTTTTTACTTTTGATTACCTTGTCTCTTCATTTTCAAGTCCCCTGAGATCCCTAGATACTTTACAAAATACCTTACTTGCTATGTTTTTCTGTTAAATTGTTTCTGGACATACCAAACAGCCAGTTGATTGCAATCTGTGTTATAATCTCTTTTAGTCAGCTTTTTCACTGCTGTGACTAAAAGATCTGACCAAATCAATTTTAGGAGGAAAAGTTTATTTGGGGGCTCATGGTTTCAGTGGTCTCAATCCACAAACAGCAGACTCCATTCCTCAGAGCTCAGGGTGAGGCTAAACATGGCAGAAGAGTGTGGCAGAGGGAAGCAGCTCATATAATGATCAGAGAGCAGAAAGAGAGACTCTACTCACCAGATACAAACATATACCCCAAAGCCATGCCTCCAGTGCCCCACCCCCTACAGCCACACCTTACCTACCTTCAGTTACTACTCAATTAATGCCAGCAGATAATTAATTTACTAATTGTGTTAAGGCTCTCACAACCCAGTCATTTCCCCTCTGAACCCTCTCACATCATCTCACACATGAACTTTTCAGGGACACCTCACATTTAAACCATAACATAATCTTAGAAGGAAAAATGTGGCTCAAACAGTAGAAATCTTTGAACCAGTTCCTCAGTTTAGCTCTATCAAAATATTACAGAGCAATAAAGTGTTGTGGTCTTAAAAATGTGAACTCTGGATCCAGAACACACAGGTTGAAATCCCAACTCTACTACTTTTTAGTTCTGTCATCTTGGGCCTCATTTTTCTGAATTGTGAGGAAAAATGACAAAATTCATATACAACACTTGAGTTAAGATTAATGTACAGGTTGAAATGGTGCTAAAGAAAATGCAAACCAGATCACAGTATTCTAATTATCTCTCAAATGAATTTTGCTATGATGATTATTTTCATGATATTAATGGAAAACATAATTTTACAGGGGCCTTAACATGGTCTCTAAATTTGCGTTAACAATTGTTCCCTGACAAGGGATGTGAGCTAAAACCGCATATACAATTATTCTGTAGCACTCATAAATAGTCTGAATTAATTCAAGTCTGAGGGGTCATTTGACCTTATAGGCTAGAGTCTAGTATATAAAGTCAATGAAACATGAAATAATCTAAAGCTAAATAAATATTCCAGTTACCTTTAGTAGAAAAATAAGTGTAAAAAATTGACACACTGATATTTCACACTACCTCGCTTATTTTACTGCAGCTACTTTATCAATGTTTTCTAGCGTGGAATTTGGTTTACCTTATATAAGAGGCATAAACAGACTCATTTTCTTTTTCAGAAAGACATGTTTTCTAATTTTATCCTGATTTTCAGGAAGGACAAAATGGAGCTTGTATAGATTTCTTTTGTTTTATTTTTCTCACCAAAACAAGGATTCCACTCATTAATAAGCACTGATTAGACTATCACCATGGCCCAAATGACCCTAGAAACTTATTTGTGCTTAAAGGATGCACATTTTGAAAGAACCCCACATTCTTCCAGGTATTCTGATCTTCTAATAGGTCTTGTTCCTTCTGTTTAAACTAATTTAGGTAGTACAGTTGATAGACGTTTAAATCTAATTAATGAACTCTCTCTGCTCTTAGCTTTATTTTGTCTCTCTCTTGGATTTAGAGGTAGGCATTCTTTGGCAGTGGTCATATTTCAATTTCTTCTTTGTAAGGGCAGAGAATATATGTTTGAAGGATGGATTGATTTTAAAACACAAAACCTTCCCATAATAACTTTATTTAAAATAACCCAATTTCTAGTTACATTGTTAGTAGAGGGCCTTGTTTAGTTTTTTGAGTACTAAGTACAGTTTCATCATCATCAAATATTAACTGCTCCTCTGAAAGCTTTACCCAATTAGACTGGGAAAGAATCATTTGAAAACACGTAGCTTTTTTAAAAAAGTAGTTGCAGCAGTTTCATTTAGAACTTTGTAGATTCTATTTACATCTCTGAGACATACCTTGAATGAATCTTAAAACACTTAGTGAATACTCAGGCCAAGCAGAATAGATCTTTACTTTTAGAAAAGAAAGAATTTGCTTGTTTTCATGTCTACAGAACAAAAATGTACCATAAGTTGGCCTAATTTTCAGATGCATTTAAAAGGAATCACTTAGCTAAAAACGCCAATTTATTTAAATACACAATGCCTGGAATTTGGAATTTTCTTTGGGGGTTTGTGAAATACTCTAAACTGCCTACAGTTTTAATAACAAGTTAACACAAAGGTTTCAATAAGGCTTTATGTTGATAAATATATATTATCACTAACAAAATATAGACTTTGTACATGTCTCAAAGTATTTTAATGGCAATCCATGCCACCAAGTAAAATGTTCCGACTGGAAACTGCATTTTTTGGTATTAGTTTGGCAGTTGGGAAGGATTATAAGGAACATGCTTATTTTAAAGTGAATATATTTGGCTCTATTAGGGGTTTGAAACATGATCTCACACTTAGGAATTTAGCAAGACCCTGTAAACAAGCATTTTGGTATCATGCTTGCTTTTTCATGTATTTATCTGAAAGAAGACTCATGTTTAGCACAAGAGCAACTGGTTTTCATCTTTGTGTCCCTGATTTCAAAATGCAGTGGTAAATCAATAATTGTATCTGCCCTTTACATAACCTTTGGGTGGAGGGATATGTGGCTGGCTATAGAGACATAATTATTTAATTTATTCTCACCAGCATACTGAGCCCCACAGAGATAAATTGCTTAAATCTGAATAATAATCAGTAACTTTCTCACCTGATACTCTTCTTAAACCTTTGTAAGATGTTTGTCTAAATTAAATTCTTGTTTGAAACTTTCTTTTCACTTAGTGACAGGAAATTTCATTTTGCCAAGTAGAAACCCCAATGTTTAAGCTTAGTGCATAACTAAAACATGCAGGAATTGTGGGGATTGCCAAATACCTTCCCATTTCCTAAGTTTTAGTACAGTTAAAACTCACTTGAGACCCTTAAGTCATGGAAAAGCTAAAATAACTGGCATAGTTTCAAGGGAAAGAAGTCATAGTGTAGGAAAGCCAGTTAAAGAAGTCTTGAAGTTTTTATTTCAGGAGTAGCCTGAGTGAAGCCTTTAAACAAAAAAAGGACAGCAGCCATTTGGAAAGACCTGATGAAATTTACAACTTCAGAAAGAGGTGTAGGCAGGATGATTGTGGGATGTAATTTAGGAAAAAATATCCATCTTGTTAGCTTTTAAGAGGTGAAATAGAGGCAAAAGTATCCTTTCGATGGAAGATCCAATTCTTTGGATTTCACTCTATTTTTCAATTTAGGAGAGAAGTCAAAATGAAAGTGAGAAGAAAAACTATAAATATCACACACCTTTGTTTAGGCTTCACTTTCTTTACCTGTAGCCTGAGGAAGATGAGTTAGATCTATTTTCAAAAGGGTATTCTATGGAGAGATGTTGACAAGCATTTGACAAAAAGAGATAGGGGTAGTTTCTGCTATTGAACAATGTTGGGAAATTCAGGGTTAATAAAGTAAGCAAGTTTCTTTCCCGTAGGACATGTTAGAACCTTTATTATGCTCTTGTATACTGTCAGTCTTCAACAGAGCAAAACAGTACACCATTTTTTCTACCCATTTGACCAGGAGACCTAATTTTTGAGAATCTTCTCTTTGAACTAGTGGTCTCTGTACACACTCTGACAAATAATGGATTAAAAGATTTCCAAGAGCCTTTCCAGATTTATCATTTAATGTTTCTATGATATGTTTCTAGACTTCTAAACTTCCCCAGCATAGTACAATTTCATTCATTCTGACCTTATTAATCCTGAATCTCTGATCATTCCAGTGGAAGCATCTGCTTTCTTAATGAATAAAAAATAAATTCAGGACTGTGTCTAGCAATTGATTCCTAAATGTTCATTATCATCATTTCTTGTGAAATTTGTATTCAGTAATATGGGGCCATTATGAATTACAATTTTTCCCAGAATATATTACTTTGTTAGTTAGAATTAGCCATGCCCCTCAACTTTTCTCCCTTTCTTTTAATATGAGTAATCAAGGATTGACTGAAAAAGATACATATGCAAATAATGGCTATTCATCTGCATATTTGGAATATGTACCTACATAGATCTCATGTGTGTTTACAGAAACATAATGCTAATCAATCATTTTTCTGAACTTCAGTTGATGCCTTTGGCTTGAAATTTATTCCACAAATAAAAACTTTTAAAAACATAAAAGCCTCATCTTCATGTAACAATTCACTCAAAAACTGTTGTATCAGGCAGGGCTGTAGCTCAGTGGCAGAGCCCTTGCCTAGCACATGTGAGGAACTGGGTTCAATCTTTAGCACCGCACAAAAATAAACAAATAAGATAAAGGCATGCTGTGCATCTACAACTGCAATTTTTTAAAAAAAAAATAGTTGTATAAATTTGGAAGCAGGCTGGAGGTGCAGCTCAGTGGTAGAGTGCTTGTGTAGCATGCACAAGGCCCTGGATTCTATCCCCAGCACCGCAAAAATAGAAAAAATTAGAGATCTGAGTTACTCACCATGCCCCTCTGCATCCTAACCTAAAGAGGGAGCTCCAGTAGGCATCAAGATCAGAAAAGATCTCTTGGACATGTTTTAGTCCAGTTTTTCCTCTGTGGGTGGGAAGGTGGAGTGGTTGATAAGGTAAGTGATTGGTGTGAAGCTTTTGGTGGGAGGAGCTATGGAATAAAATATTGCCTTCTCCAGCAGTCAACTTCCTTCAATTTCTTGCAGCTGGTCAGGTAAGCTGGGGCTTCTTGAGTGCCTTGTGCTTTCACTCTGGGCAACTGATCGACTGATCAGGGGTTGCTTATATGGAGGGGGCTGCCTAGGACTTTGTGGTAAAGTGGGTAAAATGGGTTTTGGACAATTTGACTTTATTTAGCTCAACTTGCCAGGGAGAGGACTGCCAGATACAATATTGTATGCGGGCATACTTATACTTAAAAAGTTATTCAGTGTTTGTCTGAAATTCAAATTTAATTGGGAGCCCCGTGTTTTTATTTGATAAATCTGACATCTCCAGATAGGATTCTAAGCAGAAGCCCTAGCCGGGAAGAAAGGGTACAAGCAGCTGGTGTCCTTTTTCGTCCTGGCTTCTAAACTGCTGTGGTAGATGTTGGATGAGATGTCTAGAAAAAGGGAGTGAGAGAACTAAAAGGGCAGGAGATTGACTTATGGGCCAGAAACAATGCTTTGTTGTTCTATAACGAAATGTACGTAGTAAGTAGCATTTTGGTTGTATGATTTTATAGGTATTTTATTTCTTAGAGTAACAAATTGAATGCCATCACTTTGCTTTCCATTTTTTTCTGTATTTCATGAAATTTTATGTTAACTGTCATCAACTGCTCTAAAGACAGCTTCTATGGATACTTACCATCAGGAATGCCTTTTGAATTTTGGCAGCTTGGTGCCAATGTGCTTCATTGTCTTTGGGGTTTTACTTTTATTCTGGCTGGATATTTTGTAAACAGAGATGATGCATGCTCAATGAGCTTGTTATTAACTAAACGTCTGGTTAATATTTTTTAAAAGCAATTCAAGGTATTTGATTAGAGTGGGGGTAAAAAGTGTGTTCAGGGGAGGGAGGGGAGCCGGAAGAAGATTTAGCGTACTAGTGAGGCAAGCTTGCTTTCCCTGTGAACAGCAACCAAGATTTTTAGTGATATTTGCTCTCCAAAAAATTTCAAAGAAAAATCTCAAGCTCACGATTATTTGAAAATAAATGTTTAATGTGACTGAAACAGTACGTGAGGGGAACATTTTTCTTGTAAGTCAGTGTATGCAGTAGAGATCCACAAGAAGACTCCACCTGCTGTGATTTTCCTAAAGCCATGTATTCCACCTTTGTCTAAGTAGCTTCAGGGAATTTGACCTACAGCTTGTTCTGAGAAATTCTGGGTGGAGGTGGGGCAGTTCGAGAAACAGCTTGTTGTAAACTGACGCTGGAAATTCAGGGCTCCCCTTGGGCAGTCTCAGGTGCTGATTAGATATGGATCTGCTACTGGTTTTCATATACAGCCAATGGGACCCTATATCCTGGGAGCCCTTGGGGCCAGAGACCCCTGAAATTAGACTAGGGTTTGTGTCTGTGTGCCTCATGGATTTATGTCACTTCTGGTTCAGCTGTACTAAATTACCAGGCTTTTTCAGCCACAATGATACCATATTCCTCAGGGTTTCTAGTTATAACAACAACAAAGAAAAAGTTAGCTATTTTCTAGACCTAAATAGGATTAACGGTTCATTTGGAGGAGACAACCAGGAATAGCCTCAATCATTTGTTGATTATTGTTCTCCATTTGAAGGGAGAAGAAAAGACCTTATGAAAGGAAATAGCAAGAGAAGCGATTAGGCTTCTAAATGGTAGGTAGGCCTTATGAAATTATTCTCACAAAGTTCAACAGATTTGTATGATGTGGCTACTGTTCGCCAAGCACAGACACATCCCTGGAGATTCAAAGATGAGGAAGGTACAGTTCCACCTTTAGATGTCCTCAAAGTTTAATAGGGGAGATAGGCATGCAAACAATTTATCGATGTATTCAGTGATAAGTACTGTGGCAATCTGAGTACAGGTACAGTTGGAGGCACAAAGGAGGGAGCGATAAGGGGGTATGGGGGTGGGGAGATGGCTTCAGGAAAACACTTGTAGGGAAAGAATCCTTTGAACTGAGAGTCCATGTTGGATAAGATCCTGGAAATGTGTCGTTTGTGCTTACTGAGCTGCATGTGCGTTAGGACAAGTCACCTCACCCTTCTAACCTTGACTTTCTCCATCAGATAGAGGTGCACAAGACATTCCTTAAAATCCGGTTGAGCCCTAAAATGTTTCAATTTTGAGAATCAAATAATCTGAGCAGGCCATTTCTGAACAACAGTGTAATTGTTGAGGCTAACCCTCCCTTCATCTTTTGGAGGTCACAATTGAAAAGCTCTCTTGAGGGCAGCTAGGCAAGAAAATTCTCTCCTCTGAGGTTCTTGCCTATTCAAATTGGATAGCTCGTGCGCACTAAAGTCATCACTCTGTATATGCATATATGAATTATGTCAAGAAAACAGGATTCCAACAGCACGAGGAAGGGGACTACAGTGCTGACTGCAATGGGGGGCAGTTGGCAGGTCCATTCCATGGGGGTCTATATTCGATCTCATCAGTCTTACTTTCAGTATATACAGGAAATGATTTAGTAAAATATTTTTTCTGAATTTCTTACCTGCACCTCAAATTTAAAGGAAAAGTTATATGCAGTATTTTAAGGATACTGACCATAACATCAATACTTATTGATTATATAGTAGTTGGAGGAGAAAATGATGCAGATTTTATCCATTTTTATAAAGACAGCATTCTTTATTTATTCTATTTAGGTTTACATGATAGCAGAGTGCATTTTAATTCATTGTACACAGAGTATAAATTTTCATTTCTCTAGTTGTATGTGATGTAGAATCACAACATACATGCAGTCATACATAAAGCTAGGGCTATGGTGTCCATCATATTCCACCATCTTTACTGTCCCCCTGCCCCCTCCCACCCCTGTGTCCAGAGTTCCTCCTCTCTTCCCATGTCCTCCCCCACATTATGGATCAGCATCCACTTATCAGAGAGAACATTTTAAAAAATATTTTTAGTTGTAGATGGACACAGTACCTTTATTTTATTTATTTATTTTTATGTGGTGCTGAATATTGAATCCAGTGCCTCATACATGCGAGGCAAGTGCTCCATCACTGAGCTACAACCCAAGGCCAGGACAGATTTTAGGAGAAAGAAAATGGAAAATTTGCCATTTCTATGCTGATATCTGGCTAATACCCAATATATGTCAATGCTGACTCACTTTTACTTCTTTCAAGTTTTTCCTAGACTTTAATAGGTCTGTGACGGTTGCAGGAACTGGGCAACATAGTACCTATGATTTGTAATGCTCAAATCATTGTTACTTACTCTGAAAAGCCATGTCTATACACATAAGTATGTTACAGGGGAGCGACATCATCAATAGGATATTTCATTTAATACATGATGGTTACAATGCAGTAATAATATTTTCTTCATAGTACAAATCATCTGAGTGGTCTTTTTATTTAACATTTAAGTTTTAACTCTTGGTAGTCAGGCAGATTGGTGAGATTATGTCTTTGAAAAAGTAATCCAGTTATAATTGTGTTTGAGAGAGGGTATTTGGGGGTTTTCCCCCCTGTAACTCCAAATGTATTTGAAGAAGCAAGTCATTCTGCCGACAGCTGTTTTTGTTAAGATATCGTGACTGACAAAGGGTAGTTTTCAGCTTCCTAGGGTCCTTTTCTTATTTTGATGGATGGTAGAGCTTTCTCGTGAACATTTTTTTAAAAAGTACTTTTCACAGGCTTTTTCTGCCACCAAGTGCATGGGAAGTCTTGTTATCTGACAGAATCTGACTCTCATAACTCCCAAGACTTAGGTGGGATTTGAATCACTACAATGCTATTTTTCTCCCTCAGTCAAAAGCTTTGTATTCATTTGTGAAAAGCCTGAAGGTTGGAAAAAGGCAATAGATTGAATTTGGGAGGTTTTATAAATTCTCTGCAACTTTTTCCTTTGTCTATTATCAACTTTTCGATGTAGATGTAGTTCAGAAGTGTCATTGGCCATTCCTCCCCCCTGCTGTTTTTTTGGCTGCAGTTTCAAAGACACTAGGTGGGGAAAGGGAGCTGGAAGATTCATAGTTGTAGGAGCACTTATTTCAGCAGTGAACTACTTTCCTATTGAATCACTGTGGTATTTTCTTAACTCAATAACATAATGAAAGACCAGATGAGAATGGCATGTTTTTAACGTCAAAAGGAAATTGAAAAGGCTGGAAATTGAGGTGAGCATAAATGAGCTTGCACACTCATCTCTTACATTTCATTAATTTTGTATGTATAGAACAGAAAGAGTGTGTATGTGTGTGTGAGAGAGAAAGAGAGAGACAGAGATAGAGACACTCACACACACACACAGACTGGTTTAACAGATCTCAACTAACCTTAGCTGTTGTTTTTAGGATATAGGCTGCTCTGCCACAGAGTGGCAACCATGGCAGGTATAACATTTCTGCGTCCTTGATTAATCACATGATCAAATACTTTCCATTAATACATGGCTTTTCTGACCTTTTGTGTCTAGATTGGAAGAAAGGGCTTAGGACACCATTGACTTAGCTAGGGAAAAGTGAGAGGTGATCTTTTTTAAGATTCAACATAGTTTCTGGGCTATTATAGATATAGTGTGATGGGATATCTTATGGCCCACTCCAGAGTAGTTAGTTAGCTCAGAGAAATCAATGGAACTTTCTAGTCATAGGTTTTATAAAGGACAAGTATAATGTGTGATCACATACTCTGTTGGGACAATCCCTGCTCCTTCCATACTTCATCCCATCCGTACTTAATCTACCACAGCCTTTATCCCCTGCAATGATGAAAAGAAGGTGTTACCAAATATCAAAAGCAAAGCTTGTTCCCCACAAAATGCTATCTAGAGGAGGTTTATTATCACCAAGTGTTCTGCACATAGATATATTATCCTGAGTTCTAAAGACATTTTGAAAAACATGAGAGGCTTGGTTTTCTTGTGTAACACTGTATTCCACAGATAACATAGATATTAAATTACTTGGTCTCCTCATCTATTGTTTCAATAGAAAATGCAAATTTTTTATTTTATAAGCTTTTTTTAACATAGACAACAGTCTCTGGTGAAATGGTATTGCTATGCATTTGCATTGTTATAGAATTAAATTATGAATTCTGTCATTCAAAAAAGAATGCTTTATAAATCAAGTAAAACCTCATAACTAAGATGAATATGTTTCTTTAAATCTCTTGCTGCCTCATATTCCAGACTTTAGTTTTATAGCCCAACTTGATGTAATTTTTGAGGCGTGATTTTCTTTTTTTCTATTTGTTTACCATTTTTGCTTTGTAGAAATGTTATAAGTGAAAACTAAAGTTGCTCTATATAAGGGACAATGATATAAAAGCACAAAGGCATGTTCAATTTTTTATCTCTGGGTTGGCAGAAAATGTGCCAAATATGCTATACTCCCTACCTTTTTTCTTCTCTGTCTGATTGCATTCATTACAAATGGTATTAAAACTCTCTAAATTCTCACAAATAATGAAATCCCAATTATTCTTTCTCTTTTTAAAAACTAATCTGTTATTTGGAATTCATGAATAAGAAAGACAGTCTTTATATAGGTTTGTGTGTGTGCATGTGTGTGTTACAGAAGGGTTAGAAATTGTATTGTGTGGCTGTATGTCCTTATTGTTTTAACAGGCTAACTAGATGGCTTTGCAATCCTAAGGCAATCCTGCTCAGCAGCTGCCTAATTTCTTTTCTCACTGCTGCTATGTGACGGCCCCAAAGCCTAGGGATTGGTGCAATGGCCCTGAATGTGCGTAAGCAGCAAGATGAAAGATAAGCAAAGGAGAAGGAAGGTCAGGAGTGAGGCATTTAGACCTGGTTGGAGGGCAGTATCTTCAAATGCAGCTGCAACTGGTGATGCAAAGATCTGAAATTCAAAAGAGAGGTCAGAGGTAGAGATAGAGATTTAAGATCTGGAGAGTTGCAGGGCAGGATGAAACTTTGGAGAAACTTTGGGAAAACTTCATTTCTCCAGGGAAAAGAGATGAGAAGAGACAGCAAAGGATTTAGGCCTGAGCCTTGGGGAAATGTTTAATGTTAGGATGTGGAAGGAGGAGGAGAAAGCCTTCAGTAGAAGTATAAACTAGCATGCCTAATGGTGAAAGTCACTAAATGCCATACCTCCCTCCAGGCTGTGAATTTTAAGCCAGATAACTTCAGTTATGGGGGTGGAGGGTGGAAGATGTATACACTAAAATCCTGTGACTGTCTTTGCCTTGCTGCAAGATATAGTAGATGTAAAAATGAAGCTAATGGTTTACCTTGGAACACATTCATGGTGAAAAACCGTCTTTATTGTCATTTTTTAGCACATATGAGGATTTCCTTACAGTGTTTACATGTGCTGAAATTATATAGCTCTTCCTAGTCTCCTTGTAAGAATTCAGGAGAATTAGGTTAATACCATTCTCACTTCTTACAACCTATAAATTCTTCTTTTTTCCAGGATTGGTTGAGAAATATAAAGGCACATTGAAGTGAAGATATTATTAGATTTTAGAAATCATTTAAATTTGTTTATTTCTAAATTGGTCAATGGGAGAAACCAAAGTACATCCACCACAGAAGCACTAGTGTACCTTTTCATTTTTGGCATTAGGTTTAAGTTATATCCCACTTCTTGCCAGGGAGGTGAAAGAATAGAGCCACCTGGGCCCAGTGATCTAATATGGTTAATGTGTGTAGTTGGATAGGGGATCACTTCTAAAGTTCCATAGCACAGTAGGGTGACTATGATTGACAACAATTAATTGTACATTTCAAAAATAGCTAAATTGAGAGGATTTTGAACGTTCCCAGCACAAAAAATGATAAATGTTTAAGGTGATAGACGAATTACCCCAATCTGATCATTGCACATTGTATACATGTATTGAGATATCACACTGCACTCCATAAATATGTATTATTTTATGTACAATTTAAAATATTTAAAATGTTTTTAAATGAATGGAAAAGTAAAATAAAGTCTATACATGTATGATGATGTGAAAATGAACCCAACTATCGTGTACAATTATAATGCACTAATAAATTCCTTTGCTGAAAATTCAAAAAATAAAAATAAAATGAATGATGAACCCCCCATCAAAAAGGTTGCATGATATATAGCTGTATAAAAATTTTGAAGGACACACCTTGACTCCCAGTGAGATTTTAGGAATGCTTTCATGGCAAGATAAATAAATATGGAGAAGTGATTGCCTAAACTACTACTTAAGCATCATAAATAAGGAAAATGCATAGCATATGTTGAATGAAAAACACTTGGTAAACTAACTCATTTTTCTCCTGGGAATTCAGGTGGCCTAGCAACTTGCACTCTTGGGTCCAAAAAAATTGTCTTTTTTCTCTCCTTCTTCTTCCTCAATATCCTCATGCACTATAAAGAATCTTAGTATCTGTAGGAAAAAGAATTTCTTGCAGTTGTGTTTTCCCTGAAAGGATTATAGTGGACCTAGTAATCCAAATGAGATAATTATTAGCTGCTGCATGTAGTGCTTATGAGTTGAACACAATAATGGGTCACATCATAATGTGATAAACAGCTAGTCCAGTGACATTCTTTGCTACCACATAGTAAACACCATAATCAGCAGCCATGTCAGCATTTAGGTGACACCAAAGGCATGCTATATTCTGTGGAACTGACATATTATCCTGTCTTGAAAGTGTTTAAACCATCAATAAAACATCCAAATAGCTGAGAATCTAAAATATACTTTGGTCTCAATTATCTAAGTAACGTAAAGCCTTTGCTTCTAGAGCCTGAAAAACAGATTGGCTGCCAGATATAAGGATTTATTCTTTGATTAACAGAATGTCAGTGGATTTCAGGATGTTTTTCACATTGTGAATTTGGGAAAAAGAGCTGTGAAGCCTAGATTGCCCCCACATAATGGAGTCCAAAATTTATATATCTATGTGTGAATGGTTATTAAATCTTTTCCCAGAATTTTCTTGATTACTTATACATGTGGATCCAAATCCCAAGTCTTCTTTAAACACACATGATTTGCCAACTCATGTTGAATGATTTTTATTTAAATTTGTAATTTGTATTTAAATTTTATGATATAATATTCACAATATTTTATGTTCTAAATATAATTTGATGCATATCAAAGTAGAGCAAAGTGGCTAAGAGAAGGAATTCTGGAATCAGACCAGGTGGGTTTTAGTTCTAGTTTTGTCACTTTTTAGCTGTGTGTCCGTAGGCAAGTCACTTAGCCTCTCTTAGCCTCAGTTACCTGGCCTAGAAGATGAAGATTGTAAGAGTATTAGTTTTACAGGGTTGGTATGAAGATGAAATAAATTAATTCATGGAAAACGCTTACAAAAGTTCTTAGCACATGACAAGAACTTAATAAATAAGCTCTTATTTCCTCAATCATGTAAGATTGTTAGAAATACTAAGTGAAATCTTTGTCTAA
>PVHX01022325.1:17900-28004 GCA_004024805.1 Geosciurus inauris | reverse complement strand
AACTCTATTTCTAATTCTACTCTGCCCCCTCGTGGTAGATGGTTAAAGTGCACTTGCGGAGATAGGGTCCAGTTGCAAGGTCCTGCCCCAGTCATTTAAAGTGTGCGGCCAGAGCCGGGCGTGGTGGCTCAAGCCTGTAAACCCAGCACTTAGGGAGGCTGAAACAGGAGAATCGCGAGTTCAAAGCCAGCCTCAGCAACGGCGAGGTGCTAAGCAACTCAGTGAGACCCTGTCTCTACATAAAACACAAAATAGGGCTGGGGATGTGGCTCAGTGGTCGAGTGCCCCTAAGTTCAATCTCCAGTACCAAAAAAAAAAAAAGAATCTTTGGGGAGAAATGTGCTTATTGGCTGTTTGTGTATCTTTTTTGGAAAAAAAAAAAGAAAAAACTATTTAAAGCTTTTGCCCATGTTTTTTTTTTGAGTTATTTGAATTAGCCGGGCGCGGTGGTGCACACCTGTAATCCCAGCACTTTGGAGGCTGAGGCAGGAGAATCCCGAGTTCAAAGCCAGCCTCAGCAACAGCAAGGCGCTAAGCAATTCAGTGAGACCCTGTCTCTACATAAAACACAAAATAGGGCTGAGGATGTGGCTCAGTGGTCGAGTATCCCTGAGTTCAATCTCCAGTACCAAAAAACAAACAAACAAACAAACAAAAACGGTCTGGGGATGTGGCTCAGTGGTTGAGTATCACTGAGTTCAATCTCCATTACCAAAAAAAAAGTGAACATCTAACACACTACCAGAGCGCCCTGGGACCCCCTACCAGAGCATACCTGGAACGTAACCCTTGAAGAGTTTCTTTAAAATCCACCCCCCCCCCCCCCCCGTTCCTCCTGATGGGCAGAATCACAGTCTCTGGGACAGGAGTTCTCTGTGTTTCTCCTTTGCTAGCAAAACAATAAAATTGTTTTTTCTTTTTTCTCAAAACCATGTCCTCAGTATTAAATTGGCATGAATTGCATCATTAGGAACAAGGACTGAGCTTTCTGTAACAGTGGGACCTCAAGGCTTGGCACAGAGGCAACCCAGAAAATGCTTGACTTAATGGGACAGCTGAATGAGAGTTTAGAGATGTAGCAACATGGAGCCCCATCCCCAGCAGTCAGGCAGCCTCCCTGCCACAAACTTTCAACACCAAAATCTTATTAGTCCCATGTCCCATTTCCCTAAGGCAATCTAGTTGGCACTGAATAGCTTGACCTGGTGACCAACCGCACTTAGAGACTTCTGGGGCAGGGAGTAATGTAGTAATTCCAGGCACAGAGCCAAGTAGGGAAAAGGGACGTTTGAGATGGTCTAGTGTCCCACTCCACAGTGAGTGCTCCAGCTACCCCAGAAAAGTTGACTTCTGTATTAGGAGGGGGAATTATGAGGAGCTTGAACCAAACTCCCAGAGGAAGGGGCATAGAGGGTACGCACAGGGCAGCGCTGGGTCCTGCCATCTTGTTAGTCTTGTCGGCATTGATAGGAAGCAGAAAAGCACAGCAGTTGTTCTGGACCTGTGCCCTTCCCCCATTGCCACCAGAATTCATCTACCTCAGAAAGTGGCTGTATTTGGAGATAGGGCCTTTACAGAGGTAACTAAAGTTGAATGAGGTCACATAAACGGGCCCTAATCCACTATGACCTCTTTATATGAGAAAATGTGATTAGGACACACAGAGATGGACAGAGGGGGCAGTCATGTGAGGACACAGAAGGTGGCCACCAACAAACCAGGGAGGAAGTCCTCAGGAGAAAGTAAACCTACTGACCCCTTGAATTTGGACTTCTAGCCTCCAGAATTGTGAGAAAATATATGTATGTTGCTATGCCACCCAGTCTGTGCTATTTTGTGATGGCAACCCTAGCAAACTAATATAGTGGTTACGATCAAAGACTTTGAAGCCAAGCCAGGAGGCCTGGTCAAATCCTGGCTCCATCTCTTATTAACGGTATCAACTTGGGAAAGTTACTTTGCTTTTCTGTGCCTCAGTCTCCCATAGAATAAGTGGGCATGGTCATAGAAACTACTTCTTAGGATTGTTGTGAGAAGGAAATCATTAACAAGGCATTCAGGGGCAGGGGGAAGGGCTCAGTGGTACAGCACTCGCCTATCATGCAGGAAGCCCTGAGTTTGTTCCCAGCACTGCAAAGAATCAAAAAAAGCCACTCTGGGGGCTGGGATTATAGCTCAGCAGTAGAGCATTTGCCTAGCACATGTGAGGCATTGGGTTCGATCCTCAGCACCACATAAATACGGGTATTATGTCCACTTACAAAAACAACCAAAAAGAAATTAAAAAAAAAAGCCACTCTGATAAGCTGGGTGCAGTGGCACATGCCTGTAATTCCAGCACTTTGGGAGGCTGAGATAGGAGAATCACGAGTTCAAAGCCAGCCTCAGCAAAGGCGAGGCACTAAGCAACTCAGTGAGACCCTGTCTCTACATAAAACACAAAATAGGGCTGGGGATGTGGCTCAGTGTGAAAGATTAAAAACGTGGGGTTCGCTCTGAACCAGAGGCAACATGCTCCACATAGCCAAGGGATCTTTATTCATGGTGGGGGTCTGTGCAGGTGGGCGCCCAGGAGAAGGAAGGAGGAGAGAAGGGCAGAGGGGACGCGGGGCATGGAATTTATAGGGCCCGCTATGAATGCATGCTGGGGTATGGATTGGTCACTTCAAAACTGGCGTGATAGATAAGGATTCGTGGTTTGATGGTGATCTTCTTTGATGTAGTAACCTGAGCGGCCAGGCTTTGTTCTCTCCAGTGGGAAACGGCTGGGGAACTGCCTGGGCTTTAGAGAGGGGAGGGGCCCAAATGGTATGGGGAGGGCTCTTTTTACCTTACACAGTGGTCAAGTGCACCTGGTTCAATCCCCAGTATAAAAAAAAAAGCACTCTGGAAACCATCTCTGCCATACAATAAGATGCTCATTAAATAAATTTTATTTATCTGGGCTGAGGTCCCTACTATTGAGAGACTCAGAGTTGTGTAAAATGAAGAGTTACCAGGTAATAAGTGTTTCTTTTGTAGCAATTCTTAACCCTTACCACCCTGGGAGGCTGGTGAGGGCAGAATTTATTGGTCTATGTGAGAAAGGGATTAGCTAAAGATGACACTCTGGGAGAACTCGCCAAACCAAAGAGTTTCCAAATACCCTCTTCTTTTTTTTTTTTTTTTTAAATATTTATTTTTTAGTTGTAGGTGGACAGAATATCTTTATTTTATTTTTATGTGGGTCTGAGGATCGAACCCAGTGACTCACACGTGCTAGGCGAGCACGCTACCACTGCGCCATAACCCCAGCCCCAAATACCCTCTTCTGATGCCAGACAACATGGCAGGACTTAGTGACAAATTCTCCATACAAGTAGCAGGTGACATTTCTAAAAGTTCTGTTTAGTTCCTTTTCAAATTAGCTATATTTTTTAAAGTTTTTTTGTTCCCCCGTCGCTATTTTCTAACTTTAAATTTTGTGTTCACTATTTTCTTAAAACCTGTCTGTAAATTGTAATACCTGAAATCCATGTTAATCTGTTGGTTCTTCATGATGTCTTGGGAGTCTGGTATCTCTGAGTATGTGCTGGTCATCATACTTGAAAAATTATTTATGGTGGTTCCCTGAAACCAAAGATGAATGTGCCCTTCTCCAGAGAGGCTTTGTATTTGCTTTTGTCAAGGGTGTAGGGCACTCCTTGTCATTTATCACCTCAAACCAGATTCCCCGTTTATAGCTTGAGATTCCTTAATCTACTGGTTGCTACTCCCTGGGGTGCACTAGGATTCATCAGTGGTCAGAACTTCCCAAGGAAGGGCTTTTACAAATTTTCTCTTTCGGGGAGGTGGGAGGAAGGAAAGGGGAATGGGTATAGTAATGATGGTTGATTGAGAGAGTCATTACTACCCCTGGTGCATGTATGAAGACACAAATGGTGTGACTTTATCTGGTTTGCAACCAGAGAAATGGAAAAACTGAGATCTGGTTATGTACTATGACTTGAAACGCATTTAAATAAAATAACTAAAAAAAAAATTTTTTTTCTCTTTCCTTTCCCTTCAGCTGTTCTGTTCAACCCCAAACAGTGTTTTCTGCATTCCCTGGGGCCAGCTGATGGGGTGGCCCAGTTCTTCACACTGTCAGTGGGTTCATATTGCATTAGACTGAAAAATGAAACTTGTTAGGGGGTATCTCAGCTTAATGTGAGGAGATTCTGCTATAAGACTCCTCACTTTGGGCAGGCCATGGACTGACACTTCTGTCCCTCTTTCCCTGTGTGGTTGACAAACTGAAACTCACAGGTTCAATATTTGCAAATGCCCTCATATCGTAAGTGGCTTGAGTGCATCAATATTTGAATTCTATTGTTAACTATCTTGTTACCAGTTTTCACTCAATAAATGGCCCAAACATCCCTCACACTTTTAAGCATTTCAGTGTTTATAAGAGGATATATATCACACATACATATATAGGTATACATATACATGCTTTTTGGGTATATAAGCTGTTTATTAAAAGAAAACACCTATAGACTTATTTCTTCTTGGACACACCCATGGTACAGACATGGTGACTAATGGTCTTGGTGTTCTGGCCTCAGACGTCCTCAGACGTGAAGCCTCCAGAAGTGCGCAGGCCTCTATGATCCTTAATCTTCTTCAGTTGCTCCCCATCTTCACAGAGATTGTTGTCCAGATCATTGGCCAAAAGCTTGGGTGTCTGGTATCTCTGACTATGTGCTGGTCATCATGTGCTGGCTATATTTTCCACCCTTTGCATCTTTCTATCTGTTCAAGAACCAATCTGTAATCCCTGCACTTTGGGAGGCTGAAACAGGAGAATTGCGAGTTCAAAGCCAGCCTCAGCAATGGCGAGGCGCTAAGCAACTCCGTGAGACCCTGTCTCTACATAAAACACAGGGGATGTGGCTCAGTGTCGAGTGCCCCTGAGTTCAATCCCCCATACCAAAAAAAAAAAAAAAAAAAAAGAGTTAGTGGAAGGGGCTGGGGCTGTAGCTCAGTGGTGGAGCGCTTACCTAGCACTTGTGAGGCACTGGGTTCGATCCTCAGCACCATATAAAAATAAATAAATACAATTAAGGAGTAAAACCAGCTAGGCGCTAGCTGGTGAGGCACTGAGGGCTGGCGGGCCAGTGGGATGGCAGATGAGGAAGAAGACCTGACCTTTGAGGAGGAAAATCAAGAAATCGAAGGAGGTGCAGAAGGTGGACAGGGTAAAAGAAAGAGACTTTTTTCCTAAAGAACTACGATGTATGATGTATGGGTTTGGGGATGACCAGAATCCTTACACTGGGTCAGTGGATATTCTTGAAGACATTTTTATAGAGTTCATCACTGAAATGACTCACAAAGCAATGTCAATTGGAAGACAAGGTTGAGTACAAGTTGAAGATATTGTCTTCTTGATTCGAAAGGACCCAAGGAAGTTTGCTAGGGTTAAAGACTTGCTTACTATGAATGAAGAATTGAAACGAGCTAGAAAAGCATTTGATGAAGCAAACTATGGATCTTGATAATTCTTGTACTTCATGAAATTTCATTATCTTCTGTAGAAATCATATATAATAACTGTGTATTTTCTACAGTAATGTCCTGATATCTAGGCATGTAAATGAAAGATGGAGAAACAAAGTTTTCAGCCTTTATTTTCATGTCTTTGATTTTAGAGTGATACTTGAGCCTTTAATTGCCTGCCTTTACATGACCGTACTTGAATTACTTACTGGTTTTTTTTTTGTTTGTTTGTTTCTTTTGGTACTGGGGATTGAACTCAGGGGTACTTGACCACTGAACCATATCCCCAGCCCTATTTTGTGTTTTATGTAGAGACAGGGTCTCACTGAGTTGCTTAGCGCCTCGCCCTTGCTGAGGCTGGCTTTGAACTCGCAATTCTCCTGTCTCAGCCTCCCTAAGTGCTGGGATTACAGGCTTGAGCCACCGCGCCTGGCTAAGAGTGATTTTTTATTTTTTTAGAAACTTGAAGTTTCATGTTGATGCTTCCATGTGAAAAACTTTTTTGATTTAAAACCTTTTGGGACTTCCATTATTTTTTAAGTTTTAGAACTCATTTTCCCGATTATCTACTTTCAGTAGCAGGAATGGCAATGTTTAATGAGGTAATGGCAGGATAAGCATTTGGGGTAGTGTTTTATTAACATATTTGTAAGTACTTGTGAAAATGTGTAGTTGACTAAAACCATATGTAGCTACAGAAACCACTTTTGTAGTTCAGAATATACAGGTTTTGTGTGAATTTAGGTTATTGCATTAAATTATTGCCCTTAGTTTAAAATAAGGATTAAAATTGCATTTAAAGAGATCACTGAATGTTACTGTTTGTGAAACTGAACTTTTTTTTTTTTGGTACCAGGGATTGAACTCAGGAGCACTCAACCACTGAGTCACATGTGACTGAGGCTGAGGCTGGCTTTGAACTCCCGATTCACCTGTCTCAGCCTCCCAAAGTGCTGGGATTACAGGCTTGAGCCACCGCACCCGGTTGAAACTGAACTTTTTGATTCCACTTATAAACAGTATCTATAAATCAGTAGCTGGGAAAATTTTACTATCCTAACCTATTGATACAGGAATAAAGTATGAAAGATTAAAAAAAATAATAAAAATAAATAAATAAAATTAAAGTTAAAAATAATGCTTAAAAAAAGAGTTAGTGGAAGCCATTTAAGATGTCATGTGAGGGGCTGGGATTGTAGCTCAGCGGTAGAGAGCTTGCCTCGCATGCGTGAGGCCCTGGGTTCGATCTTCAGCACCACGTACAAAGCAATAAAATAAAGACATTGTGTCCATCTACAGCTAAAAAAATATTAAAAAAAAAAAAGAGGGCATGTGATTTATGCTCTGAAAAGATGATTGTGATACCGCTACCCAGTCAGAAGCGTCAGGCCAGGGTCCTCCCAATGTCACCACCTAAGTCGCCCATTCCAACTATGGTGAGTCCATCTCTTCCAGGAAGCCGGCCTGCAAGTCCATGGACGACACGCCCCCTTCCAAGCCCATCTGGAAACCAAACATGCCTTCTAATTGGACAACTGCAGGTTTGCCAACCTTCCGGAGGTAGAATCATTGTGATTGGTTAAAGGTCTCCTATCCCTTCCAATCAGAGGGTCATTTTTAAGAGTGAATGCGTTCCATTATCGTTGTGGACGAATACGCTTTTTGATTGGCTCACTCTACATGAGTGACGGCAGAGATAGCCTATGGGTGCAAAGAGGTGGCGGCGCTCTCCGTAGGCGGTGAACTGTGGTGCGGCAACTCCGGGCTGCCAGTGCGAGTCCAGCTGGGTCCCTCAACCCTACCTGCATCTCGTGCTATGGCCGTCCCACCGCAGCTACAGGCTCTACTCCAGGCGGTCAACGCACTGCTGCGCAAGCGCCGCTACCACGCTGCGTTGGCCCTCATTAAGGGCTTCCGGAACGGGATCGTGTGAGTGGGGCGATAGGGCTGGGAGAGGCTGAGGGACCTGGCCTGGTTGGGGTCGGAGGCGGGAGTTCGAGGCCCGGCGCCTCTGCCTGGTGTGCCCTTGAGCAGCCCTCGCGTGTCTCTAGGACTCGGTACCCACCATCTGTGCAGTGACAGCTGGATTTTGGCCTTGCCAGCTCTGAGCTAGGGGTCCCACTGCGCTGTTTCTGGATCCTCCGGTGCCGGCACCCATATCCCTTTATTTGGGTCCAGTTATGCCACCTCGCTTTGCATCCTTTGGCCTATCTGACTTCCGCGACCCTTCTGCACAAATGGCCTCTGGCGTCTAGCAGGAATCTCCTGTCTATGCACCCTCATTAGGCTGCCTTTGGGCTCACATCCCTCTCCTCTGTATGAGTTCAGCGCTGAGTCCTCATTTGGCACTGGGGATTCCTGGGGCGTGACAAAGAAAGTATAAGAAGCGTCAAATATTTGCTGGGCGAATTGATCTCACCTCCTTATACCCTGAAGAGATGAGGCCTTGGGGTCATTTCGCCTGGCTGGTGCCATAAGGGGAGCTTGGCCTCCTTTAAACCTCATGCATGACAGCCACCATTTATTGAGAGCCTACTGTGTTGGAACTGGCGACCAAACAGCACCAACCAAAGGCCTGTGTTCCCCTGAGTTGACATTCTTGGTGGCAACCTGGGATGGGGAGCATCCCAGGGAGCATTTGCACTGTCAAGATTTGAATCCTGGTGCCACCTATCTGTGATCTCTAGCAAGTCATTTAACCTAAGTCTCAATTTCTTTAAAATGAAACAATAGTACTTAAATCATATTGTCAGAGGATTGAGTCACTATGTGTGGAATATTTAGCACAGCACCTGGTGTGTGAGTGTGTATGTACCCACAAACACACCATTGTTGGCCATTATTGTGTTATATATATATGTGTGTTAAATATATATATATATATATATATATATTTTTTTTTTTGTACCAGGATTGAACTCAGGGGTTCTCCGTGAGGCAGGGTCTCACTGAGTTGCTTAGCACCTCACCATTGCCGAGGCTGACTTTGAATTCGTGATTCTCCTGTCTCAGCCTCCCTAAGTGCTGGGATTACAAGCGTGCACCACCGCGCCTGGCTATTGTGTTATATTCACATGATGTCTACCTGACTCATTGCCTCACCTTTTTCAGGCCTCTGCTTAATTATCACCTCTTTGTGGAGGCCATCTCTGAACTCTCTACCTCCTTTTCTACTTTTTCTCTATGGTACTTGTCACCATGGGACACTAAAGCATTTGCTTATGTATCTTGTTTTTATAGTCCATTTCTCTCACTAGTAAGTGAACTTGCTGAGGACAGAAATGTTTACCTACTTTGTCCGTTGGCATATTCACAGTATCTGCTACATAATTATAAATTCTCAAATATTTATTGAACAAATAAAAGTTGGAATTGCCATTGTCCCCATTTTCCAGATGGGAAGATTGTGGCTCAGACAAGTATACTCACTGCTCATGGTCACATCATTTGGTCAGGGCTTGAGCCAGGATTCGAGCCCAAGGATGCTCAACCCCAATGGCAGGCGGTCAGCTTTCATAAAAACTCAGAGGCCAGTGGAAGCTAGTCTCTGCTGGATCTGACCAAATCAGATCAGCCACTCTTTTTTTTTTTTGTGACCAGGGTAGGGTGGCTCCTGAGATAACACCAGTACCCCCTTTGCCAACATGTTCACAGGACAAAGCAGAAGTGAATAGGAGTCACATAGCCCCAGGGGCAGCAGGCATTGCCCAATAATGTTGGCTTTGTACATCTGCCTCTGCTCTAGCTGTCCCTGTGCCTGTAGTGGATCTTCCCATCCCCTTTTGGGATCAGACCCTTGGGTTCTAATCCAAGATCTTTCATCTTTGAAGCTGAATGACGTTTCATCTCTTCTGGCCTCCATTTCCTGCTCTGTAAAATGGAAACAGTAAACTCACCCACTCAGGAGTGCTCAGAGGCAGTGATTAGGCTGCTGGTTAGTGCTACAAAACTGTGCCCATATGTAAGGACCTCAAATCCAAAGGGGAAGTCTGAGTTAAACTACCACAGCAGTACCAGGTGACGAGGAATGTTTTTCATAGGAGGTGGTGGTCATCTTCTGAAGATTGAGTTGGGATTTTCCAGGGAAAGAAGGGCATCCCCAGCAAGGGAATGAATAAAATCCTGGAGGCGGAAGAGAGACTTGTTTGTGAAGAGAGATATTCATTTAGAGGGCAACTTAGATGACAGAGATGTTTGAACTTGGTAAAAATTTAACTCACTTATGATGTTTTACTCAATATTTCAGTGCCAAACTTAACTCACTTTGATATTTTAGCCCTAGATATTTCATTTTGCATCTGTGAAAATAAAAGCATTTTCCTATATGGCTAAATTATGATTGCATTTAATTAATTAATAATAATTCTATAATATTGACCTTTGCTCAGCCGGGCGCGGTGGCTCACGCTTGTAATCCCAGCACTTAGGGAGGCTGAGACAGGAGGATCGCGAGTTCAAAGCCAGCCTCAGCAATGGCGAGGCACTAAGCAACTCAGTGAGACCCTGTCTCTACATAAAACACAAAATAGGGCTGGGGATGTGGCTCAGTGGTCGAGTGCCCCTGAGTTCAGTCCCTGGTGC
>PVHX01022325.1:0-17800 GCA_004024805.1 Geosciurus inauris | reverse complement strand
ATTGACCTTTGCTCAGTCAGTATCGGATTGTCTCAGTTGTCCCACAAGTGTCCTCTACAGCTAGTTTATCTAAGTCAGGACTCTCCATGACATAACATCATCCTGTCATTATGTCCTTTAAGTACTCTGAACCAGAGCATCCCTATATAAAGGAATAGTCGTGTGAACAGGAGGGTGACTGACTGGATCTTGCCAGATAAAATCAACCACTCTTGGCTATGACCAGGATCAGGTGGACCCTAACATAACAAATCTCATCTGAGTTTGAGGACTTGGAGAAGGGGCTTGGCAGATGTAAGGAGTTGGGGGCACCATTCTGGTTGTGTCTGGGGTAAAGGGAAGGGCTGTTTAGCTTTGGTCAACTGGAGAAGGCTCAAGGCCTGTCTGTGTGGGAGCAATAGACGTGGCTTTGGAGGTTGCCAGAGGAAGACAGCTTCCTGGGCTGAGATGGAGGCTCTGGGCCTCCCGCGTACTGCAAGGCAAGGGAGGGATGGGAGGTTCAGCATGGCCTCTGCAACCATAACCGTTTTTTTTTTTTTTTTGTTCTGTTTAGTTTTGTTTGAGTACTGAGGATTGAACCCAGGGGCACTTAACCACTGAGCCACTTTCCCAGCCCTTTTTTGTATTTTATTTAGAGACAGGGTCTCACTAAGTTGCTTAGGGCCTTGCTAAATTGCTGAGGCTGGCTTTGAACTTGAGATCCTCCTGCTTCAGCTTCTGGAGCTGCTGGGACTACAGGGGGGCGCCACCACACCCGGCTCATAACCCAGCTTTACATTGTTAACATTTCTTTTTCTTTTTTCTTTTTTAAATTTTTTTCTTTAGTTGTAGATGGACACAGTGTCTTTATTTTATTGCTTTGTACGTGGTGCTGAGGATCGAGCCCAGGGCCTCACACGTGGGAGGCAAGCGCTTTACCGCTGAGCTACAATCCCAGCCCCTTCTTTTTTCTTTTTGACGCTGATGATAGAACCCAGGGCCTTGTGCATATTTGGCAAGTACTCTACCACCAAGGTACATTTTCAGCTCATTTTTAAATTTTGAGACGGTCTGATTAAATTGCCCAAGTTGACCTCAAATTTCCAATCCTCCTGCCTCAGCCTCCTGAATAGTTGGGATTACAGGTGCATAATCCCACTGCACCCAGCTAATTTCATTTTTTTAAATTAGTTAATGGGCTAGAGGTGTAATTCGGTGGTAGAGTGCTTACCCTAGCATGCACAAAGTTCTAGGTTTAATCCCCAGTACTGCCAAAAAAAAAAGTAACACATTCACAAAAGCCATAAAAAAAAGTTACATGCTAAACTGGAGGTGGAGCTCAGTGACGAAATGTGCCCCTAGCACGTGTGAGGGCCCTGGCTCCAAAAATTAAAACTGAATTTAAAAAATTAAATGCTAAATGTCCTTTCTGCCTCCTCGCCCCTCTCCCTGGACATAGTCCCTGTGTCCAGTCTCATGTCTTCCTCCAGCAATGATGTATGCATATACAAATAAATACGTTGTCCTCCACAACTTTTAAACTTTTTCTTCTGCAATTTATACAATTGTAGAGAATTTCCTCATTTTGCAATTTTTGCTGTAGTGCACACACTGTTATACAACTTGCTCTAATAAATCCCACAGACTCTCCAAATCAGTGTCCACAAAAAGCTGCTCATTCTGTCCAGCTTTGTGGTACTCCACTGAACGATGGAACCATTGTGTATTTACCCAGCAGCCTCCTGTGGGTAGACATGGGTTTGATTCTGGTCATTTGTCATTTCAAGCAAGGCTGCAGTGAACTGTCACATGTATTCAGATGACAACAAGGAGGCCAGTAAGGACTTTTAGTTCTATAAGACCCATGTCAGGCACTAGAAAACGTGGTTAAGAATGAGGATGGAGACACCCAATAAAGAAAAGTAAAAGATGTGCTAGAATCTTTTACATGTGTTACATCGTATGTAAAATGGAGAATACCTTTTATTGTTTTCTGTTTTTAAATGTTTTTGGCACTGGGGATTGAACCCAGGGGTGCTTTACCACTGAAGTACACCCCCGGCCATTTTTAGTTTTTGTTTTGAGACAGGGTCTCACTAAGTTGCTTAGGACTTTGCTAAGTTGCTGAGGCTGGCCTTGAATTTATTTTTATTTTTTATTTTTATTTTTTTGGTACCGGGGATTGAACTCAGGGGTACTCTACCACTGAGCCACATCCCCAGCCCTATTTTGTGTTTTATGTAGAGACAGGGTCTTACTGAGTTGCCTAGCGCCTCGCCATTGCTGAGGCTGGCTTTGAACTCATGATTCTCCTATTTTAGCCTCCCAAAGTGCTGGGATTACAGTCACGACCACAGTGCCCAGCTTGGCCTTGAATTTATGATCCTCGTATCTCTGCCTCCCAAATCACTGGGATTACAGATGTGCACCACCATGCCCAAAGAAAATACCTTTCATTGATGGGAAAAGGAAAGCTCAGAGAGGTTAAGTGATTATCTAAGCTCACACAGCAAAACATAACAGGGTTTTGATGCCAACTACCATTGTCTTTCTACTACCCATTTTTAAAACAATGAAGGTTTACATAATCCCAGATGCTCAAATGAGAAGGTGAAATGAAGGTCAGGGGGAAGAGATTTGAATTTTAAAAAGAGGCAAGTATGTAACATCTAAAAACAGTGCTCAGCTAGGTGTAGTGGTGCATGCCTGCAATCCCAGTGACTTGGGACGCTGAGGCCGGAGGATCACAAGTTCAAGGCCAACCTCAGCAAATGAGCAAGACTGTCTCAAGATGAAAAAATAAAAAGGACTGGGGATGTAGCTCAGTGATAAAGCACCCCTGGGTTAAATCCCCAGTACAGTCAATCAATCAATGCATAATTATTACAGATTGTTTTGGAAGTGCTAAAAGGTGCTAAAAAGCAAACAAAAACAAATTCCCAGGCTGGTGATATAGCTCAGTGGTAGAGTGTTTGCCTAGCATGCAGGAGGCCCTGGGTTTAATCCTCAGTACCAAAATGAACAGTAAGTAAATTCCCATATTTCTCCAGCTCAGGGAACATTGCTAACAACATTGTGGCATATTTCTGTCTAATCTTTTTAATGCATATTTAAAAACTTGAGGTCTATTGTGTAATAGTTGGCAAAACACATGTATTAAACATATAGAAGGAAGTAAAATGTTACCTGACAACTGTTTTAGGGAATCTCTTAACTTGAAGATGAGCTAACATGAAGATAGAACCTTCTAGAAATTACCTTCCCTCATGAATAATTAAAGGCTCTACTAGAATCGGCCAACCAATAATCATTTACTGAGCATGTCCTATATGTTAGGTATCCTGCTGGGTGCTGAGGACTCTGCAGACGACAGGCCAGACCCAATCCCTGTCTTCACAGAGCCCACAGTCCAGTGGAGGGAGTTAACTATAAATAGGATGAATCATTAGGGATAAACAAGTCATTAAATTGGGCATATGAAGAGCTGCAGAGAGCCAGGCACAGAGGCGCTCGCCTGTAATCCCAGCAGCTTGAGAGGCTGAGGCAGGAGGATCGAAAGTTCAAAGCCAGCCTCAGCAACCTAGTGAGACCCTGTCTTTAACTAAAATACAAATAGGGCTGGGATGTGGCTCAATGTTGAGCGCCCCTGGGTTCAATCCCCAGCACCAAAAAAAAAGAAGAAGAGTTGCAGAGAAGTTGGGGGTCTGAGGCAATGAAGCTATCGTCCAGACCCAGTCTTAGGGTCAGGAAGCCTTTGCAGAAGGTCCAGCTGAGCCTAGAAAGCTGAGGAAGAGAAGGTGGCTGGGGATGGGGAAGGAGCAGCCTGACAAGGGTGCGAGGCAGGGCGGACAGGTCAGGACTGCAGGGAGGTCAGCACGGCAGAGGCAGGATTTTGGAGGGGCACGGGGGCACGGGCACAGCACTTGCAAGGCTGCCGGCAGGACCTGGGTTCTGTTCTGTCAGGCAATGGAAGGACGTTGGAGCTTTAAAGCTGGAAGTGATGTGATGAGATTTATGTTTTTAAAAGATAAGTCTGGAGGACTGGGGCTGTGGCTCAGTGGCAGAGCGCTTGCCTAGCATGTGTGAGGCACTGGGTTCGATCCTGCACCACATAAAATAAATGAATACAATAAAGGCCCATCAATGTCTAAAAAAATATTTAAAAAAAAAAAAAAAGGTAAGTCTGGGGCTAGGCGCAGTGGCACACGCCTGTAATCCCAGCAGCTCGGGAGGCTGAGGTAGGAGGATCTTGAATTCAAAGCCAGCCTCAGCAACTTAGTGAGGCCCTAAGCAACTCAGTGAGACCCTGTCTCTAAATAAAATATAAGAAAGGATAAGTCTAGAGCTGGGGAAGCGGCTCAGTGGTAGAGTGCTTTTGTAGCATGTGTGAAGCCCTGAGTTCAATCCCCAGTTCTAAAAAAAGTATAAGTAAATTCTGGCTGCAGTGGAGCTGCAGTGTTAGGATGGAGCAAGGGGTGACTCCATGGAGTCCATTAGCAGGATGGCTAGGACCTTTTATATGCGGCATCTTCCATCAGAATTGTGTCCAGAACCCTGAGGGTTAGCATCTTTTTACAGCTGAGGAAACTGTGGCTCAGAGATGTTAAATGACAAGCGATGTCCACACCACAGGATAAGAACAGGTGAGGTTTAGCTGGGCGCGGTGGCTCAAGCCTGTAATCCCAGCACTTAGGGAGGCTGAGACAGGAGAATTGCGAGTTCAAAGCCAGCCTCAGCAACAGCCAGGTGCTAAGCAACTCAGTGAGACCCTGTCTCTACATAAAACACAAAATAGGGCTGGGGGTGTGGCTCAGTGGTCAAGTACCCCTGAGTTCAATCCCCAGTACCAAAAAAAAAAAAAAAAAAAAGAACAGGTGAGGTTTGAATCCAGATTATACTGGAAAGCCATCATTATCTCCCTTGCCTAAGTGGCATCAGAACAAGGAATGGGAGCCGGGCGCGGTGGCTCAAACCTGTAATCCCAGCACTTTGGGAGGCTGAGACAGGAGAATCGCGAGTTCAAAGTCAGCCTCAGCAATGGCGAGGCGCTAAGCAACTCAGTGAGACCCTGTGTCTACATAAACACAAAATAGGGCTGGGGATGTGGCTCAGTGGTCGAGTGCCCCTGAATTCAATCCCCAGTACCAAAAAAAAAGAACAAGGAATGGGGAGAAGGAACAGAGTCTAAGGGACAGAGTGTCCAAAAAGAAGCTATGGGACATGATGCCAGAGTAACTGTTTTCTTTTGCTTCTACAGCTATGGAGTCAAAATCCGGGCCCCTCATGCACTGGTCATGACCTTCCTCTTCAGGAGTGGCAGGTACCACCGGCTCTGGACACCAGTCAAACTAGGTCCACCCTCCGCGCCAGGAAGATAGACGTGCTTGGCTGGGTCTGGCCTGGGCCCTGCCGTGCCCCCTACCCATGTCCCTGCGTGAAAATGTTCAGGCTCCTCACTGTCTCCCAAAGAAGCCGAAGCCCAACTTGCAGGCCTGGCCTTCGATGCCTCCTGCAGCCTGGCCTCAGCTCTGTCCCCTCTGTGTCCACCCTGGGATGCCCTGGGACTTGCTGTCCTTCCATGCACTTGCCGCATGTGGCTCCACCTCCATACATTTGCCCAGGCTCTACCCACCTCCAGGAGCGCCCTGTCCTCTCCCACCCCACCTTTACTTCCCTCCCATCAATTCACACCCCTTCTCTGGGCCTCTGTCCTCTGGGAAGTTGTCTTTGATCTTTCCCTCACTCAAGCAGCTTTGCCTTCTTCCCGATCTCCATAACTCTTCGTTTCTCAGAAGACACCTTGTGGTCCAATTTTTGTGAATATAGACCTGGAGCTTGTAGGAGTCATATATGGGCGGCCTACCAACCACATCCAACTTGCAAGAGTTTCTCATTTTATATTTTTATTTTACTGATTTATTTGTCTTTGTTCAGATTTTTAACCCCCAAACTTTTTTTTTGTACCAGGGATTGAGCTCAGGGGCACTCGACCACTGAGCCACATCCCCAGCCCTATTTTGTGTTTTATGTAGAGACAGGGTCTCACTGAGTTGCTTAGCGCCTCGCCATTGCTGAGGCTGGCTTTGAACTGGCGATTCTCCTGTCTCAGCCTCCCTAAGTGCTGGGATTATAAGCATGAGCCACCGCGCCCAGCTGAACTTTTTTTTTTTTTTTTAACTGAACTCATTCATTTAACAAATGTTTATTAGGAAGGCAGGATGGCAAGGGTAAGGGTGGGGAAACTATTTATTGAGCATCTACTATGTGCCAGACATTATTCTAAGTGCCAAAGATACAACAGTGGTGGTAGGGGGCTGAGGTTGTGGCTCAGTGGCAGAGCACTTGCCTCCAATGTGTGAGGCACTGGGTTCGATTCTCAGCACCACATATTAAAAAAAAAAAAAAGATCCATTTACAACTACAAAAAATATTTTAAAAAAAAAGATACAACAGCGAACAAAACAATGATTCCTGCCTTCCTAGAGCTTACCTTCTAACAGCAGGTGGCAGAAAGCCAACATAATAAAGAAAGTAGATGGGGTGTTAGAAAGTGATACAGACTGTGGAAAAGAAAAATTGGAGCAGGAGAGGGAGGGGTGGGAGGTGCTGTAGGCAAGGCAGATTGTGAAATTCAGTAGTGAGGGCCTCCATGAGAAAGTGACATGTGCATTGCTACTGGAGTGGGTGAAAGAGTTGGCCAAGTAGCCATCAGGGGAAGGGGCATCCTAAGATGCTAGAATGGTCAGCACAAAGGCTCTGGGGTGAGAGAATGCCTAGTGAATCTGAGGAGACAGGAGCCGGGCAGTTGAAGGCCAGACAGAGGAACTTGGCTTTTCCTTTTTTTTTTTTTTTATATTTTTATTTTAGTTACAGGTGTACATAATACCTTTATTTTTATGTGGTGCTGAGGATCGAACCCAGTGCCTCGCACATGCTAGGCAAGCGCTCTACCACTGAGCCACGACTCCAGCCCGGCTTTTCCTTTAATTAAAACAGGAAACTCTTATAAGATTTTGAACAGAGCCGGACATGGTGGCACACACCTGTAATCCCAGCACTTTGGGAGGCTGAGACAGGAGAATCGTTAGTTCAAAGCCAACCTCAGCAACGGTAAGGTGCTAAGCAACTCAGTGAGACCCTGTCTCTACATAAAACACAAAATAGGGCTGGGGATGTGGCTCAGTGGTCAAGTACCTCTGAGTTCAATTCCCAGTACCAAAAAAAAAAAAAAAAGATTTTGAACAAGAGTTGCCATTATTTGACTTTTTTTTTTTTTCCCCCTGAGACGGGGGTCTTGCCATGTTGCCCAGGCTGGCCTCAAACTCCTGTCCTCGATCCTCCTGCCTCAGCCTCCCAAGTAGCTGGGACGACCCGCACGTGCCTCTGTGTCCAGCTTATTTGGCTTCAGTTGCAGTGGCGTGAGGGTTACTAATGTGCAGCCAGGTTTTTTTTTTTTTTTAATGTTTATTTTTTTAATTGTAGGTGACAGAATATCTTTATTTTTGATTTTTATGTGGTGCTGAGGATCGAACCCAGTGCCTTATGCGTGCTAGGCGAGCACGCTACCACTGCACCATAATCCCAGCCCCTGCAGCCAGGTTTAGAAGAGATTGGCAGGGGAGGTGGAAGTGGCACCAGGCCAGAGTAGGTGTACGCAGGCTGACAGTGGTGACACGGACTATCACCAAGAGGCCATCTCTCAGGAGGCTGAGGCAGAAGGATCATGAGTTCAAGCTGTGCAACATAGCAGGAGCCTCTCTCAAACAAACAGAAGAAGTAGATGTCCATGAGGAGGCAGGGGCAGTGACCTAGGTGAGCAACAACTGGCACAGAGGGAGCTTTCACATGGAAATCCAGCTTGCGTTCCTTAAAACTGACATTGGGACCCATGTTCCTGTGGGGCAAGAACCAGCTGCTCCTGGCAGGTTTCCAAAGGGCCCAGTGGACCCACCTCACTCCTTTAGGGTCCTTGAGGGCACTCACATGTATTCCTGATTGAAAGGTGTACTCTCTCTTCACTCTTTCCCCCTGCGTTCTCTCTGCTGCCCCCTAGTGATTTTTTTTAAGTACTGGGGATTTAACCCAAGGCCTCATATATACTGGGCCTGCGCTCTACCACTGAGCTACATTCCCCAGCCCTTTTATTTTAATTCGAGGCAAGGTTTTGCTACATTGCTCATGCTGGCCTCCAACTTGCCATCCTCCTGCCTCAGCCTCTCCAGGAGTTGCGATTACAGGCTTGCTGCGGTACCCAGCGGCCCCTAGTGATCCTCAAAAGAATCATCTCTATTAAAACGTCCCTGGTAATCCCAGCGGTTTCGAAGGCTGAGACAGGAAGATTGTGAGTTCAAAGCCGGCCTCAACAAAAGCAAGGTGCTAAGCTACCCAGTGTAGACCCTGTCCGTAAATAAAATACAAAATAGGGCTGGGGAGGGCTGGGGTTATGGCTCAGTGGTAGCGTGCTCGCCTAGCACATGTGAGTCACTGGGTTCGATCCTCAGACCCACATAAAAATAAAATATTCTGTCCATCTACAACTAAAAAATAAATATTAAAAAAAAAATAGGGCTGGGGATGTGGCTCAGTGGTTGAGTGTGCCTGAGTTCAATCGCCTGTACCAAAATAAATTAATTAATTAAACAGTCCCCTTTCAGGATGAAGGCAAAGCTCAGGGTGGCCCCTCCTCCTCCTGCCCAGCATCTTTCTCCCCACACATTCCTTACTCGTGGCCGCAGTGGTCTCTCTCTTCCTCCTCACTCGGTTCCTCCTCAGGACTCTGCCTGGGATGGTGCTTCCCTCCCCCCGTTTTTCCCCTTGCCCTCCCCCCCGACTGCATTGATTCCTCCTCATCTTTCAGACCCTGGAACCATCCTTTATCAAAGTCGTACTCTCATTTTGTCATTATGACCTATTCCCCTCATAATTCCCATGAGGTTTTTTTCGGAATCATGTCCCCAGATCCAGCACATACTGGGGAGACACTCACCCACGCATTCACTTCTTCACATGTGCAAAAAGCATTTTTTTTGGTATTGGGGATTGAACTCAGGGGCACTCGACCACTGAGCCACATCCCCAGCCCTATTTTGTGTTTTATGTAGAGACAGGGTCTCCCTGAGTTGCTTAGCGCCTCACTGTTGCTGAGGCTGGCTTTGAACTGGTGATTCTCCTGCCTCAGCCTCCCTAAGTGCTGGGATTACAGGTGTGCACCACCACACCCGGCCAAAAAGCATTTTTTTTTTTTAAGACCTACTATGTGCCAGGCCCTGCCCTGGCCCCTGAGGATGAGTAAGGCAGCTCTGGACACTGCTCCCCAGGTACGGGGTGCGGGGTGGGAACATAATACAAACCAATAAACATCAGGTGGTCACAAGAGACATGAAGGAAAAGGAAGTAGGGGAAAGGGACAGGTGTGGTGGCATTCTCTGTGTGGGTGATAGGGAGTGCCTGTCTGACCAGGTGGCAGTAGCAAAGGCTGGATGTGTTGAGAGCCGCAGCCCAGGGTTAATGAGCTTCTGCCCTTGAGCTCCTTCCTAGTGAGTTTTGCGTGTGTGGTGGGTAAACAGTCTTGGAACAGCTGGGCCCACACTCAAGGAGCTCCCTGTGTTTGTGCAGCCTCCGGGACAAGCTGCGAGCCATCCTGCAGGCCACCTACACCCACTCCTGGAATCTGGCCTGCTTTGTGTTCGCCTACAAGGGTCTCTGTGCCCTGCAGTCCCACACACAGGGCAAGACCTACCAGGCACACTCGTTCCTGGCTGCCTTCATCGGGGGCTTCCTGTTGTTTGGAGACAACAATAACATCAACAGCCAGGTAAAAATCCACCCCCAGGTGGGGCTGGGGAGAGGGACAAGGTTTAGGAATAAAGCTAGGGGTGGGAGTTGAAGATGGACCCTTGGCTATCTTCCATGTCTGAGGTCTGTGACTGACCAGTCCTTGGAAGATCCCTTCTCTTCTCTGTTTCCCATCTGTAAATCCAGTAGCGACCGGAACTCATGTCCCCCCAAGTCAATGTTACACTGTTCTCTAGGGAAAAAAATTGTTTTCTGAAAAAAAAATTGTTTTCTGGAAAAAAAAATGCTCTCTGTGAACTGGGCACAGGTGGCACACACCTGTAATCCCAGTGGCTTAGGAGGCTGAGGTAGGAGGATCACAAGTTCAAAGCCAGCCTCAGCAACTTAGTGAGACCCTGTCTCAAAGTAAACAATAAAAAAGGGCTGGGGGTGTAGCTGAGTGGTAATGCACTCCTAGGTTCTATCCTCAGTATAAAAAAAAATCCACTCTGTAGTAAAATGAGGGTGAAAAAATGACCCTAAAGTAAGATTGTCATAAAACAAAATTTATTATACTCAGAAAAGTATTTCTGATTCTGCGACTTACTTTTCTGGGTTGTAAAATGATGAATGATGAGAGTCAAAGCTGTTTGTTGTTTTTCTTTCTTTATTTTTCTTTTGTGAAGATTTGGAGTCTCACTATCTTGCCCAGGCTGAACTTGAACTCCTGGGCTCCAGCAATCCTCCTGCCTTCGCCTCCCAAGTAGCTAGTACAATAGGTGCAGGCCACTGTGATGTGATCACTATTGTCATTAACATTTTTGGGCCAGGACTTGGGACTCCAGAAATTATATTGTTACTAAGTTCCAACTTTCGAAGTTTATTTAAGCTGGGAAGTTGGGCCAGGGAACTTAATTCCACATTTACTATACTCAGAAACTCTAGTTTCTTTAAAAGTATCATTCAGGCCTTCAATTTCCCCATCAACACACAGGCGATTATCAAGAACGAACTGTCACCTCCTCCAGGCCTCTCTCCCTTAACTCCATGGCCACCTCCTGCTCTTCTGCTGCTGCTCTCCTCCTTTCCCCTTTCCTGCTTTTCCCACTATCCTCCAACCCTAAAATTTTTTTTTAAATATTTTCTGTTTGTTTGTTTTAGTTGTTGATAGACTTTTATTTTTATTTATTTATATGCGGTGCTGCTAAGGATTGAACCCAGTACCTCACACATGCTAGGCAAGTGCTCTACCACCCCACAACCCCCCAACCCTAAAATTTTAAAAGAGTTGGAAATGAATGGAAAGAAATGCAAATATAAATGCCCACTACCACCAGATGGATGTGAGGGAGAAAGAACAGAATGGCAAATGGGATCCAAGGAGTTGGGACTCTAACTCAGCTGCCCCGACCTCCTCGTCCACACACACACACACCCAGCAGTTAACTTGCCCTTCAATGGCTGCCCAGAGATGGAGGCTCCATGACATGGCCCGCCAACCCCCTGGCCCACATTCCCAAGACGAACATTCCTGTACAGGTTTTTGGGTGAACATAAGCTTTTGTTTCTTTGAAATAAATGCCCAAGAATGCAACTGCTGTATTTTATGGTACATGCTTGTTTACTTTTAGAAGAAACTGCTAACTGTGCATGGTGGCACACGCCTGTAATCCCAGCGCTTAGGGAGGCTGAGACAGGAGAATTGTGAGTTCAAAGCCAGCCTCAGCAATGGCAAGGCGCTAAGCAACTCAGTGAGACCCTGTCTCTACATAAAACACAAAATAAGGCTGGGGATGTGGCTCAGTGGTTGAGTGCCCCTGGGTTCAATCTCCAGTACCAAAACAAGAAGAAACTGCTAAGAAAAAAAGAAAAAGATCCCTGTTGGGCTGGGGTTGTGGCTCAGTGGCAGAGCACTTGCCTAGCATGTGTGAGGCACTGGGTTCGATTCTCAGCACCACATATAAATAAATGAATAAAATGATGGCCTATCAATGTCTAAAAAAAAAAATTAAAAAAAAAAAGATTCCTGTTAAACTGTTTTCCAAGTGACTGTACCATTTTATCTTCCCACCAGAAATATACAAGTGATTTAGTTAGTTTCTCTACATATTAGGTAGCATTTGATTTATCACACTTTTTAATTTTAGTCTTGTCTTGTCTTTTCTTTCCTCCCTTCCCCCACCCCTCCCCTCCCTCCCTCCCTTCCTTCCTCTGGGGATTGAACCCAGAAGCATTCTATCTGAGTTATATCCCAGAGCTTTTAATTTAGGTTTTACTTTGAAACAGGGTCTCCCTGCATTGCTTAGCCTCCCAAGGAGCTGAGATTACAGGCACACCCCCCATGCCGGGCTTATTCTAGCTGTTTTGCTAGATGCATGTACTGAGTTTTTACTTTGCGTCTCCCTGGAGGCTAGTTATGTTGACTGTCTTCTTCTTTTTTTTTTCTTTAATATTTTTCTAGTTGTAGATGGACACAATATCTTTATTTTTATGTGGTGCTGAGGATCGAACCCACTGCCTTACACGTGCTAGGCAAGTGCTTTGCCACTGAGCCACAACCCCAGCCCCTTGACTATCTTCTTGTGTGCAGATTTACTATATGTATAACCTCTTTGATGAAATGTTTGTTTATGTCTTTTGTGCATTTTCTAATTAGATTGACTATTTACTATTACATTTTGAAAATATTTTAAATATTTCAGGTACTAATGGTTTGTCAGATATATATTCATAAATATCTTCTCTCATTTATAGCTAGCTATTCTTTTTTTTTTTTTCTCTTTTTTTTTAATTTTTTTTTTTTTAGTATTGGGGATTGAACTCAGGAGCACTTTACCACTAAGCCACATCCTTCTTTGTTTGTTTGTTTTTATTCTTTTTTTAATTTGTTCTAATTAGTTATACGTGACAGTAGATTGCACTTTGACACAACATACATAAATGGAGTATAACTTCGCATTCATGTGGTTGTACATGATGTGGAGTTACACAGGTGGTGTAATCATATATGCACATAGGGCAATAATGTTCAATTCAAGAGCCGCGCGTGGTGGTGCACACCTGTAATCCCAGCACTTTCGGAGACTGAGACAGGAGACAGGAGACAAGCTGAGACAGTCCTATTTTGTGTTTTATGTAGAAATAGGGTCTCGCTGAGTTGCTTAGTGCCTCACCTTGCTGAGGCTGGCTTTGAACTTGTGATTCTCCTGTCTCAGCCTCCTGAGCCAATGGGATTACAGGCATGGGCCACCATGCCCAGCCCACCCCCCCTTATTTTTATTTTTATTTTTTAATTTTTTTTAGTTGTAGATGGACACAGTATCTTTATTTATTTATTTTTATGTGGTGCTGAGGATCGAACCCAGTGCCTCATGCATGGAGGCAAGCACACTACCACTGAGCTACAATCCTAGCTGCCCCCCTTTATTTTTAAAACAGGGTCTCGCTGATTTGCTTAGGTCTTCAGTAAGTTGATGAGACTGGTCTCAAACTTGTGATCCTCCTGCCTCAGCCTCCTAAATTGCTGGGATCACAGGCGTGTGCCACTGCTCCTGGCTACAACTGTTCTTTTCAACCTCTTCACATTGGCTTTCTTTTTTTAAATATTTTTTTTAGTTGTTGATTGATCTTTATTTATTCATTATTTACATGTGGTGCTGAGGATCAAACCCATTGCCTCCCACATGCAAGGCAAATCCTCTACCACTGAGCCACAATCCCAGCCCTTCACATTGGCTTTCACAGAAAAAAAAAAAGAATTTTTTTTTTTTGGTACTGAGGATTGAACTCAGGGGCACTCGACCACTGAGCCACATCCCCAGCCCTATTTTGTGTTTTATGTAGAGACAGGGTCTCACTGAGTTGCTTAGCGCCTCGGCGTTGCTGAGGCTGGCTTTGAACTCGCGATTCTCCTGTCTCAGCCTCCCTAAGTGCTGGGATTACAGGCGTACTGCACTGTGCCTGGCTACAGAAAATATTTTTAAATTTCAAAGAGATCCAGTTTATCAAAGTTTCCTGTTACAGATCACATTGTCGGTGTCAAGTTACCTTTTGGTTTTGAACCATGTATATTCATTTTTTTAAAAAATTTAGTGAAAAAGAATAATAAAGATAACTGGAAACATTAAGGTGTGTGCGGCATACCACTCATACCATCTTGCACATCTACTGTGAGAAGCACTGGGCCAGAGCACAGGAGACGCGCCGGTTCAAGGCTTGGGTGGGAGGAAGGTTCCTAACGGCCATGTCCATTAGTAACCCGCATCGTGCCCTCTCCGCAGATCAACATGTACCTGACCTCGCGTGTCCTCTTTGCACTGTGCCGCCTGGGCGTGGAGAAGGGCTACATCCCGAAGTTCCGCTGGGACCCGTTCCCTCTGTACACTGCGGTGGTTTGGGGGCTTGTCCTGTGGCTCTTTGAGCATCACCGGCCCACGCTGCAGCCCTCCCTGCGGTCCTCCATGACCTACCTCTACGAGGACAGCAATGTGTGGCACGACATCTCGGACTTCCTCCTCTACAACAAGAGCCACCCTTCCAAGTGACCCAGCTCCGAGGTGCTCATGGGAGCAGCTCCACCCCCACAGGCACCAGGCAGTGTCCTGCTGGTGCTGGAAATTTGGCTCCGTCAGCAAACCCTCCCAGAGGATCCTACCTTCTCAAGGTCACGGGCCTCACACTCCGACTTGTGTCATCCCAGGGTTCCAGCTGTGGAAGTAAGAGCACTGATTTTCACGTCTCAGTAGGTACTTTTGAATGGTGTGACAGATGGCTGAGTCAAGCCGAGGAGTCTTGGGCTTGATCCCAGCCATGCCGCTGTCTTCCATGAGACCAGGCAAGGCCTCTGGGCTTCAGGCGTCCTCCAGCTCAGAAGAGGATCCTTACAGAGGGTCTCCTTCTGGTGGGTATGTTCATTCTTCCACTGTGCTTGTGTAACAGAGGGCTCCTTGATGGTGGGCAGTGGGTTGCAAATACTTTTTAAAAAATACTAAGTTCCTGTCTCTGGTGTTGTATTGGAGAGGTTCTAGAACCCCACTGTCCAGTAGAAACATAATGTGAGTCATACATGTAATTAGATTTTTTCTAGGTCTGGGGATGTAACTCAATGTTAGGGTGCTTGTCTAGCATATGTGAGGCCCTGGGTTTGATCCCCAGCACTGCCAGAAAAAGTTTTTTCTTCTAGTAGCCACATTAAAAAAAATAGAAACAGTTGAAATTAATTTAAATTATATATTTTGACCCAATGTTAACAAAACATTATAATTTCAACATATGATTAGCAGGAAAAAACAAGTGAGATATTTTACATTCTTTTCTCTTGTACTCTCTTCAAAATTGGGTGTGTGGCCAGGCACAGTGGCACATACCTGTAATTCCAGCGACTTGGGAGGCTGAGGCAGGAAGATTGTAAACTTGAGGATAGCCTCGAAAATTTAGCAAGACCCTGTCTCAAAAGAAAAAGGACTGGGGATGTAGCTCAGTATAGAGTGCCCCTGGGTTCAGTCCCCAGTACCACCAAAAAAAAAAAAAAAAAAAAATCAGTGTGTATTTTACACTTCCATTTCCAATACACCTCAATTTGGACAAGCAACATTCCAGTACACAATAGCCACATGTGGCTAGTGGCTTCCATATCAAGCAACACAGATACATAACACTTCTATGTTTGAAGAAGTTTCTAGTGGACAGTGCTGATCTAGAGCTGAAAGACATGACTTTGTGCTCCTACTCCACTGTGTAACCTTGGGGAAGGTTCTCAACCTCTCAGAGCCTGTTTCTCATAAAATGAGAATAATCATAATAATATCCAGTGTCCACATTGGACCCTTGCAACTATAACTTCTGCCACTACTACTGAGTACTTCCATTTAGTGAGTTCTTATTTCCTCTTGGGTGCTTTGCATAAATTATTTTTAATTCGAACAAAGACCTTGCAAGTGTGTATGTTGATCCCTGTTTTAATGATGTGGAAAATGAGGCTCAGAGAGGAGGTAGCTTGCCCAAGGGAATACAATTCGTATAACAGCCAAATCATTGTTTGAACCCAGATCTGTCTGATTTCAAAGCCCATGTCTTTTTTAGTGCCTTGTTTTAAATTTTGAAACTTAAGCCATGCCATGCAAATATTAGCTAGTCATAGGCTCTGGCCTGAAAGGGGTGCAAATTCAAATGCCTGCAGGTACCCACAGTGGCATAAATGGAAATGTTTGGGGTGCTTTGCAGTAGAGAGTGACCGATACAGTGAACTACAGCCTGAGTGCCACTAGAATTTTTTAAAACCACTGCGCAGGACAGATCAAACAAGTCTCCAGGAAAATGTGGTACGTAGGCTCTCTGGGACCCTCGGTCTACTAGGAATACCTTTGTTAACACATGTACCACATCAATCTCTTTTTATATCTTAGAAGTTACTAGTAGAAATGTCCACAAAAGTCACTAAAGAGCTTGTAAATATGCAGACTCTGACGATTGGGCCTAGGGTGGAGCTGAGTCCCACCAACTCCCAGAAGAGGCAGGTGCTGCTGCTCTGAGCCCCACCCCAAGTAGCAAGGTTGTGTGGGGCATGACAGAGCCAACCATTATTATCCCATGTGGCCTATGTGTCACAGCTACTGGGTGACTGAAGTGAGATGGTGTCTGATTCCACAGGCAGTGCTCTTAGCCTGGCTGACTGCAAGCGCAGGGTAGGTGATTCTGGAGATCTTATACTCATGCTGGAGGTCGTCAGCCATCTCAAAGCGGGTAGCGGGTAGGGGTGGTGGGAGCATGACCTGCTCTACCTCCTCCGACCCACCACTTCCACGTAAAACAACCACCTCTCCTATGGCCACTGGTCTCCTCCTGCCTGAGGAGTCAGTTGTCACTGGGTCCTGCTTTTCTACCCTGCAGCTCCTGCTCCGCTCCCGGCTGGGTAACCCCAGGCTGGAGCTGTGTGCTGGCTCCCCAGCAGGGCGGAGCCTCATGCTGCCGCACAGTGGGGCTGGCTCAAAAACTTGCCTCCCTGCTCCCTCCCTGGAGCCTCCACCAGTGCTTCCTGGGACCACTTCCCCACAAAGCACTCAAATCCTTGCCTTAGGAACTGCTGTTGGGGGAAGCCAAACTAACATTGGCCTCTGTACAGCAGGTGGAGAGGGAGCATGACATGGCGGTTGGGGACATGGGCTTCGGAACCAGACTGCCTGGGCTCTATGCTTGGCCGGGCCTCTCTTGGACAAGTGACTGACCCTTCAGCGCCTCTGTTTCCTCATCTGTAAAATAGGCCTTGTAACAGCACATGCCTTAGGGGGTCTGGAGGGTTAAATGATACGACATATAAAGTGAACACTCAATAAATGTCGTGGTTATTTCTAACATGACGTGCTGATGTGGACGGATGCGTGGTCCTGAGAACTGAGTATACCCTGCTCTTAGCCTGTCCTGCTCCCTGGCTCTATGTAAAGCCTTGGCCGCCTGCCCTCCCAGCATCCCCCCACCGCTGCTGGGGGTAGATCTGCTCCACCACCGACTGTCTCTGCTCTCTAAGAATAGGTTTCCCTCACAGATGGCATCTCTCTGGATCCTGTCGGAGCATCTGCTGCCTCCAACTGCACACGCCAGGGAGGAAGGCAGCAGGGTGGTCTATGCCGCGAAGCAGGACTCTGCCTTCCAGTAGCCCTGGGAAGAGCCCTACTCAGCTCCTTCCTAGCTGAGCCTCCATTTTCTTGCTTTTTTGGGGGGAGGGGATGGGTGGGTAACAGGGACTGAACTCAGGGGCACTCAACCACTGAGCCACATCCCCAGCACTATTTTGTATTTTATTTAGAGACAGGGTCTCACTGAGTTGCTTAGCACCTCACTTTTGCTGAGACTGGCTTTGAATTCTTAATCCTCCTGCCTCAGCCTCCCAAGCCACTGGGATTACAGGCATGCGCCACCACACTCAGCTCAAAGACTCACTTTTATACTGGATTATTAATCAAAGAGAAACCAAACGCACAGAGGACAAGCAAGGAAATACCAAAGAGGTGAGATGACATTGCAACGTACAGTTTCTTAAGAGACAAGGAGA
>PVHX01022324.1:0-27912 GCA_004024805.1 Geosciurus inauris | reverse complement strand
TAGGTGATCTGTCCCACCAAGGAAAGCGGGGTCAAGGAGGGATTCCAACCTCTGTAGTGGGCTTCAGAAGAACCCGGGGCCGGAGACATCAGGTCTATCAATTTCCTTCATCTTAAGAGAGTCGTTCTGTCAAGGGGACCTGTTTTGGGGTTGGCATTTCCAGCACTCCATCCACAATAACAATGCACACTTTCTATGATAAACATGGAATAGGATTTCTGCAGGAAGCGATCACTGGGCACCTTTAGAAGGAATCAAAAAACGTTCCCACAAAGAACACTAAACGTTGAAGGAGTTTCCAGGAGTGTTAGACGCAGGCTTTGATTTGTGGATCCACGGTGAGGTCCTTGCACCCAGTACCCAAGGCTCAGAGCTGCTCCTGTAACAAACAGCCCACCTGATGAGGGTCAGGTTGTTGCCCCCAGAGGACCTTTGATTTTTTTTTTTAATTTTTTTTTGCAAAATGAATGAGAAACACAAATGACCGTCGGATCTTCCACAACATCGCAATTCAACTGGTGGGTTCGTTAACACCTGACCTCTCTGCTTTGACTTTTCCTAGTTTTATGATTTCTGTGGAGCATGTCACAGCCTCCAAAATAAATTCCAGATATGGAACTTATTTTAAGTAACTTGCAACAGAAGTTGGGACACAGGAAGTGCTGGCACTTGGTGGGTGGATGTGCTACGGCTTGTACTGGAATCCCCATCTGCCCCAAAGGACACACTGGAATCTTGACCCTTATAAACTGCGAATGTTCTAGGACATCGGGACAGGACGATGCTGTGGTCCGTCCACCTGGTCTAGGGCCTGTTAGGTCAGCACACCCAGCAGCCGCAGCAGGTCGGTTCTCTCTGCGGGGTGTTGAACCGTTTTGCTGGCGTCTACCCAGGGGTCCGATATCAACGTCTGTTCCTCGTGCATCTCGAGGTTCACGGTGAAGACTCCTGAACCCAAATATGGATTGACAAGAGGAAAGCGTAACATCTCACTTCATAGGATGCTATAATCGGATGTCATAATATAATTATATGATATCGTTTTAAGGACTTGGTAGAAATGAAGACTCCGAGTCTAGAGCCAACGGCTCCAAATATCTCCCGCCATGGCTGAGGGTCCACCGGGGGACAAAACCACCCTCCCATTGAGAATGGGTTTTGGCTTCTCAAAATCTCCTTCCCAGGTCAAACCAAAGAGAAACCCAAGAGAGGGACAAAACAGATATGGACCCCTGAAAATGAGCGTGAATCGGATAGGGTTTGTAACACGGATGCTTCTCCAAGTCTGTTCACGACAGAAGAGGGGGTGTCCTGACGCGGACGGTGACCTCAGCTCTGGGTGGATCTCAGAAATGGAACCATCCCTTCAAGAAGCCACTCTAATCAAGAAGGTGAAGGTCCGTCAGGATTCGTGTGGAGGTTGACCTCCAGTGTCACAGCGGGCTGCTGGTGGCCCAGTGGATGGTGGGACACGTCCTTGTCTCTTGAGCCGTGCCCTCTAACACGGGGGATGTCTTAGTTCATTTCTGGTGCTATGAGAAAATACCTGGGACTGGGTAACTTATAACCAATGGAAGGTTCCTTCTCACAGTTCTGGAGGCCAGGAAGTCCAGCATCAAGGAGCTAGAGATCCGGGGCTGCTCGTGATTGAGCTCATTCCACCAGCCGTTTTATAGGACACGAGTCCCATCTGTCACCTCCAAAGGTCCCTCATCGCCCCTCACAGGCCCTGCCTGTTCATATCACTGCGTTGGAGACGATGTTCCAGCGTGGATTGGGGAGGAGGTCTCAGTTTTCAGAGCACAGCTGACATGCGTGGAGTCCCTCCAGAACTAATGTCACAGGGGAAGTTGGAGACTATGTTCCCAGTCCCGGGAGATCACGGTTCCGAGTTTAAAACACGCAGGTCTCCTCCGCGGGGTGCACAGAGCAAATTGGGAGGAGAGAGACGTGGGGATCTCCAAGCACAGAGAGGCTGTTGCTCGTCCACCTTTCAGCAAAGAAAAAGCAAAGAAACCAACCCTTAAAACCCAGGGAGCTTCCCAGGAAAGGGCAGAAACCCAGGCACTGGATGCTGTGTGTTCGCGATGAGTCTCTGACTTTTTATCGCTGCCTTAATTATTTGAGCTTGGTCTCTAGGGCGTCTTTGGGAAGGGCTCCCCCTTTTTTTTTTAATTGAACAAATAAATTATTCGTCGTAGCTTATTTCCTGTTCAAAGTGTTTTTTGTTGTTTTTTTTTTTTTTAATTTTGAGAGGAAGCTGATTTACGTCACAGAGCTGAAGGCCACATCGGGAGCCTCCACCTGTTCTTGTGTCCCTGTTAAAACTGGAAGTTCAAACTCCGTATCTGCCTTTGATTTTTTTTTTTCCTGCATTGACAGCTTTTAAAATAATCATAGTTGCTCTGTAAAAAAAATGAAAAAGAAAAAGAAAACTCTTACTATGATGGATCTCGAGTGTCCCCCTCAAGACGTAAGTGTTGAAGGTTTGGTCCCCAAACGTCCAGAGGTGGGATTCAGGAAAGGATGGATCCTGAGGCTCTGGGCTCCTCAGTGGATTAATCCACTGGTGGATTCATAGCTCAGTGGCCTCTGGGAAGGTGGTAGGAACTGTAGGTTTGGTGTGGCTAATGCATCTAGGTCCCTAAGGCTGTGCCCTTGGGGACTATATCTTTGGATGGCTTTGAACTTGCGATCCTCCTGCCTCAGACTCCCTACGTGCTGGGATAACAAGCTTGTGCCACCGCGCCCGGCATTGAGAAAATTACTTTTATGTCATTTTGATGGACACTCCTGATGCTGCATGATGTACCCTGTGTCCTTGCTACCTCTCCTTACTCAGTCTCGATGACACAGGTGGATTTGACTGTCTCAGATGCCAAGTTGACGTACCTGCTTAACATTGTTTTACATATACACGGAAACTAGGGTGGAACCCGGGGGTGCTGTACCACCGAGCCACATCCCCAACCACTTTTAGTTTTTTTATTTTGAGACAAGATCTAAGTTGCAGAGGCTGGCCTCCAACTAGCGATCCTCCTGCCTCAGCCTCCCAAGAGTCTGGGATTATCGACGTGCGCCTTGGAGGCTGCCCAACATGACTTGTTTTCTAAGATGATCAATGAAGTCGAGTTTCCTGTGTGCATTCTGATACAGGCGTTTATCATTTTATTTTTATCTATGAGAATCCTACTACTTAAAGCTCTAGTTATTCCTATTTCTGATAATATTCCCAGTAGGCTCAGAATGTCCTACCGCTGTCCCCCAACAGCCTCTTGGCGTAAAGCAAACAGAGCCTCCCAGGATTTACAAAAAGAAGAGGAAAGAATTAAAATTACCTTGACCCGGGAAACTCCTTCAAAGAACAAAATCGACTGTGCTTTCCTCCGAGGAGATGCTATTTGAGCAGCTGATTATAAATCACTTTTTTTCCCACTAACTACACCGAGTCCCCTGTCCCTCTGCTCCCTCTTGGCACTTAACAACGCATTAGCTTCTTGAGTGCAATAATAATTCAGTTTTAAAAACCCTTGTAACACAAAGCCCAGGATAGAATAAGCCCAATTAATGTCAAACTTGTTCACATAATCGACTTGGGTCTTTTTCTTCAAAAAGGGAGGACTTCTGTATTTATCTTCTCTTTTCCAATATAAAAGAGGATCCCTGCAAGTGCCAAGTTCTCTGCTGTCCACTGTATGTAAGGCTCCAACTTGCAGGTGGCACACGCCTGTTATCCTAGCAGCTCGGGAGGCTGAGGCAGGAGGATCACCAGTTGGAGGCCAGCCTCAGCAACAGTGAGGCACTAAGCAACTCAGTGAGACCCTGTCTCTACATAAAACACAAAATAGGGCTGGGGAGGTGGCTCAGTGGTCGAGGGCCCCTGAGTTCAATCTCCAGTATCTCCCCCCAAAAAGGGGGAATCCCTGTGACACAGTCGTCTGGCCGTGTACCACCAAGGGACGTGGGGGTCACCCGTGGACCACGGACAACACAATTGTCCTCCAAGAACAATTCATTTCTCCTGGCATTTTTACTGGACCTCTTCCACGTCTGGACATCTCTGGGTTCACAAATATTGACCGTTCGACTGCTGTGGCCTCCAGGGTGGGAGATGTCCTTCTCCTCTCCAGCCTCCATGAGAGTTGTCCTTCCCCTGGTCCATTTCAACCCTATGTCACCGGCCGTGTTATCGAGGAATTCTTGTGAGGCAGGGATTTATTCCTCAAAAGCCCCACTGCCAACCCGGCCAGCCCAGGTCCATCTCCCGCTGGGGCTGCAGTGGCCGGGGTGGGGTTGCTTTGAGCTGGTGCAGGTCCGGCTCCCTCCAGCTCCTCTGTCTGCCCTACGATTCCTACAGCATCTCCCTCCATGCTTGTGTCTGTTTTCTACTCTGGGCTTTGACTCGTTCCATTTTGACTCCCCTTCTTTGATTCTGAATTTTTTCTTCTTCTTCTTTTTTAAAAATTTTGAAATAGAGTTGAAAACGCCGCTTGCCTCTGTATAGTTGACCTGAATCTCCACTAGATGCAGGTGTGTGTGTGGAGGGTTGATTTATTTTTTCCCACTCGGGGAATTCTTCTCTCTCTCACTCTCAGCCATGTGCACACACCGGTAATCCCAGGTGCTGAGGAGGCTGAGGCAGGAGGCTCGCAAGTTGGAGGCCAGCCTCCACAACTTAAGGACATCCTGTCTGAAAAGGAAAACAATAAAAGGGTAAGAATGTAGCTCAGTGGGGAAGTTTGCTTTTATCTTTCAGCAACACACACACAGAGAAATATCCATATGTGTGCAAGGGTATGTATGTGCATGCACACATGGTGCTAGGGAGCGAACCCAGGGCTTCAGGCGAACCCTCTACAACTGAGATACACCTTCAGCCCTTTGCCTGGTATGTGTCATTCTTTGGCTCCATGATGCACTTGTGAGACACCCACAGATTGTGTTTAGCCGTCGGTCATACATTCCTTTTCATTGCCATCTAATATTTCACAGTAGGAACACACCATGCATTCCTTTTCTTGAACGTCATTGAAAGACTCAGAACTGAATCACGGCAGACGCTCCCCACTCAAAACGAATCGGGAGCCCGCCTCCTCTGGGCTCCTTACCTGGATCATCTCTCTGCTGGTTTTTTTTCCCTCATGGTTTCCCGCTGGATGGAATCGCTTTAAGAAGCTTTTTTCCCCCGACAGTCACTTCTGTCTTGCTCGCCAGCGCATTCTTTGGCTGCCTTGATTAGGAGCCAGCTGCCCTCTTGTGACCTCAATGGAAACCCCATGTGGCACAGGGCAGAGGGCGGTCCCCAGCCAAGAGTGGGGAGGAGCTGAGACTTTCCATCTGCAAAGCCACAGGAACTGATGTTTACCAAAAAAACAAGCAGTTCATCCTGGAGTCTGACCCTCACACGGTGTCAGGGATCAACCTGGTCCCGGCTGACGTGTGTTCAGAGACATGGGTCTCCAGGAAAGGGGGGAACAGGCTAAGCTATGCGCAGACTCCTGACTTACAGGACCTGGGAGAGGCTGAATGGGGGTCTGGAGGCCTGGGAGGACTCGGTTGCGTGGGAGCGGGTAGGACTGTGCAAAGGAGCCACTTGGGGGTGGGTGACCTGCTCTGCAGAAACAGACAATGAAGGAGGAACTGGTCACGATTGGGACCCGGGGCATCTCCCAGAGGCTCCTGTGCTGAAGGCTTGGTCCCCAAGGCACCCACGGCCGGGGATGGGGCTTCAGGAAGGTGATAGATCAAAACTTGGAAGGGAACAGGTCACTGAGACGCGCTTTCTTTGTGGCTATATCCTGTCCCCGGCCTTTTCCCGTCTCTTTGTCCCCGTGGAGCTGAGCAGCTCCGCCAGGACGGTCTGCCTGACCTCACGCCCAGGGCCACGGGGCGGCTGGCCACGCAGTGGAGCTCGGAAACCACGAGCCACCATACAACTCTCCGGTTCTAAGTCGAATTTCTCAGGCATTTTGTCACAGCAACATAAACACCGAAAGACCCTGGAGGAGAGGAACTTGGGGTCAACTTGTTGCAGTTAATGGATCATAAACGCAAACATTGAGCAGACGGGGTGGTCGGTGACCCAGCGACAGAGGAGCAACCCGAAGCAGAGGAACCCGGAGACAACTGGCGATGGCAATAAGTCAGTCCCTTGTGCGTTTTTTTTGTTACGCAGTGACAGCTGTCGAATGCGGAAGGGTGAATTATTCCAGGGCGACAGATGGGAATCAGAAAAGCACGGACGCAGATTTGGGGAAAGAGCCTGAAGGCTGTCGTTCTGTCTCGTTCGGGGTAAAGAGAGCAGCACGTGCGGGTTCCCGGATCCTCCTAGGAGAAAAGCTCCGTTCTAGAACGTTCCTCTGGGTGGATTCTGCCCAAACCCTTCCTTGCACGGAGCTCACGCGCCTCTCTCGCTGCCCTATTCAGCCCAAGGTGAGCAGGCGGCAGCCCGGGACCCAAGTCCAAGGCGAGCGCTTGAGTCAATCTCACGTCTGCCTCTCCAGCATCAGCAGACGGCGGGAGCACGTGTCCCCAAGCCCGGGCCCGTGGACTCCAGTCCAGCAAGCCTGCCATGCAGACCCCGCCTGTCCGGGTGCGGCGTCCGCAGAGCCCCCGCCGGCCCCTGTCACCTCGGCGCCCGGGCAATGCACAATTCTCTCCAGCAGGAAGATAAATGTGTCATCTCATTAACACCCATAGATTTTTTTTCCCCCTCTGTTGTTAAAAAAAAAAAAGGGTGACTGGCGCAGGTGGGGCGTCTTGCAACTGAAAAATAAGACACAGAGAGAAAAAGGCAAGCGCTTGGCCTGTGGGTACGAAGGGGTTTCGTCGTCTCGGCATGAACTCGACCTCCTCGCATTTAAGCAGAGTCTGGGACCCAACAGGAAGGAGATCCCGGGTCCATAAGCTTCCAGACGCCTCCGTGCTTGGAATGGTCTCTGCGTTACGGCCCCCGAGTCCCGGGGTGTTGAGGGCTCCCCGCTCTCTGCGGATCAGGGAGGAAATCAGAGCAGAGGCCCAGGACGGAGGCCAGCCCCGCCCACCCTGGGGCCTCCGCAGCGTGACTACTAATCGGCTTCAGCCTTAATTTCCTTTGGGCTTTGGACGCGGTTTGTGCTACATGGATTTCTTTTCCCCGCGTGGTGAATGATTCTGTCCAGGGGAGGCTGGTTGCGACGCGCTGGCCAAAGCAACGTACAGGCTGCCCTTTAGTTTGTGCACGGGAGAAACTGCTCTGTGAATAAAGGGAGACGGACAGACGCGGGTGGTGGGCACCGAGGTTCAGGGGACGGTTCTATAAATGGACCCCGGTGCTGACCCCTCAGGCTGGCTTTTCCAAGCAGCCATGGCCCTGCAGCCCTGCCTGGCCTCCCTGGACAGGCTACGTCACCGTCCTCAGCAAACCCCCTGCTCCCTGCAGGAGAAATGCAAGCTGAAATAATGTCCCCAAGAGGAACCAAGTCACCCTGCAGGGGACACTTCTGTGACCCCAACACAGACCAGGTCCCAGGACTCAGGGAGACGAGGATCATTCCTCCAGCCATGAAATCTGCAAGAACAGGTTCCAATGCCAGGCAGCACGGGCCAAGGTGACCCAGAGGGGCCATGGCAGAGGGGACCCTGCTGTCCATCAAAAGTCAAGAGGTGGACCTGGATGGGACTCTCTGGAAACGTCCCTGGGACCCCAATAAAACTGGAGGGCAGGAGGGGCAGGCTGTCCCTGTCCTCTCTGAGAGGACCCCTCTGTCCCTTGAGAGTGGCCTCTTCCCTTTCTTATCCCGTCAATCATCTCCTGCCTGTCACTCTGAGTGACATCTGACATCTCTCTGACTTGATCACAAGGACAGAGGGGCACCTGCCGCTGCCTCAGGTCTGCAGAGGGCTCACAGCCCTGTCTGCATTTTATGGGTACCAACTCCAAGCGGGTGCGGCACGAAGGTCAACTTGGCAGAATTCGGGGACCGTCACCCACTTCCAGCGCCCCAAGTTTGGGTGCCAGGTGCTGCTTTCCCGCCTGGGCTGCTGTGCCTCAGGCCCTGAGTCACGGAACGTGGACACAAGCCATAGCTCCCACATGTGATTGGGACGGTAAGGATGCCATCTCGGCTCCCAGGTCCCCGTCCCCCAAGCTGGACGAGTGACGGTTTGGAATTATTTACAACTGCCTTGAATGAGAACCGAGAAGCCACCCTGCAGATGCGGGGACCCCACGCAGGCCGGTGTCGTCAAAGGAAATTAAAACCGCGGCCGAGGAGGAAAACCGACGTCTTTCTGGCGCCCGTGGCTGTTTTGTCCCCCTGGTACCTGGAACTGCTGGTGGGAAATTGCCACCTAAGAGGCTTCCAGGCGGGTTTGTGCGGAATGAGCTGCTGCGAGCGGCCCGCGCTCGGCCTGGGGTGACCGACGACCTGTCCCCCTGAGGCTCAGGGAAAGGCCAGGCTCCAGGAGGACGGATGCCCAGGACCCTGAAAACCGGAGGCGCTCAGGTCCCCGCATCCCGAACCCCGGGTTCCGAGGGCGACAACTACAACCTCAGGCTGTTTTCCGGCCTCGTCTCTGGCCGTGAGAGACCTCAGGGTGTCCGTTCAGATGCGTCCCCTGGCACCGACGGAGGACGCGTCCGTCCCCTGGGACAGGGAGCTGCTGTCCCTCACAGGCCTTTGCTCCCGTGTCTCATTTGGATGTGAAACGTTCTTCGTGGGATTCGATCCCGTTGCTCCGCTTTTATTTTAAATCTGTTCAGCTGAAAACTCGTTATGCTTTCGACAGCAGGCGCCTCTCAGGCACCCAGGGGCACTCGGGACACAAGGGATCCTGTTAGGAGAGCTGTAGCCTTATCGGTGGATTAATCCACTTGGATGGACTCACTGGGTGGTGACTGGAGGCGGGTGGGGTGTGGCTGGAGGAGGGGGTCACAGTCTGTGCCTTTGGGGACTCTATCCTGTCCCTGGTGAGCAGAGCTCTCTCTGCTTCCTGGTGCCACGTCCTGAGCTGCTCTCCTCCTCCAGGCCCTTCCGCCATTTTGTTCTGCCTCCCCTTGGGCCAGAGCCATGGAGTCGGCCAGCCATGGACTGAGCCTCTGGAACCAGGAGCCCCAAGTAAGCTTTTCCTCCTCTAAGTCATCCTTGTGGGTGTTATGAGAGGTGTAACCTAATATATGGATTAATCCATTTGAATGGACTAACTGGGTGGTGACTGCAGGCAGGTGGGGTGTGGCTGGAGGAGGGGGTCACAGGCTGTGCCTCTGGGGACTCTATCCTGTCCCTGGTGAGCAGAGCTCTCTCTGCTTCCTGGTGCCACGTCCTGAGCTGCTCTCCTCCTCCAGGCCCTTCCGCCATTTTGTTCTGCCTCACCTTGGGCCAGAGCCATGGCGTCGGCCAGCCACGGACTGAACCTCTGAGACCAGGAGCCCCAAATACATCTCTATCTTGTTCTTGTTGGGTCTCTTGGTTGTAGTGATTCAGAGCTGACCGAAACATATTCTTTGCACGATTTTGGGTTCATGAGGCTGCAGCTTACTGGTGAATGATGACCCCAAGCAGATTCATTTCATTCCATGAATCCTTTGTATGCGTTGAATCTTCACTTATTAATTACACAGCATTCCCATGTCCCTTCACAGATAATCCGTTAAAAAGTTAATACAAGGACCTCAATCCATGAACACCAGGATCCAACACATTTCTTCACTTTAAATGTGCAAAAAGAATCCGCCGTTTAGCGTGCACGAGGCCCTGGGTTTGAGTCCTAGGACCGCAGGTGTGCACGTACACACACACATGTCTCCAACGTGTGCATTTCAGTGAAGTTTTTCCTTTGTTTCCAATCTACACTTTTTTAAAAAAATATTTTTTTGGTTGTAGATGGACCCAAATCTTTATTTTTATGTGGTGCTGAGGATCGAATCCAGTGCCTTAGGCATGCGAGGCGAGAACCCGACCGCTGAGCTACAATCCCAGCCCCCCAGCCGACATTTTAAAAGGAATGAACTGCACACATTACCCACGGGTAGTTTTTCTCTCACTGAACAGAAGAAGATGGACATTCCAGTCTTACCTCTGGTGCTCCCCATTTTCCACCAATCCATTCATTTTTCAGCGGAATGATTTTTGGTGGCACACGTAATGTTGGAAGGAAAGCCATCTCTGCACACGGGGAGAGCTCTGCGGGAGCTTGATAGGGAAGCCCAGTGCTCCCAAACCATTCCATTCTGCTCCTTCAGCGACGGAGAAGTTGGTCGTCAAGAATGCTGGTGCCAGATTCCGCGCACACAGAGGCTGCTGCAGTTGAAAGCTCCTGGGCATGGCGCCCCCAGCTTGAGTTTCTTTGCGGGGCTTTGTGGGGCTCAGCTGGCCATTTTCCAAACACCAGCCATCCACAAGGTGCCCTGTGGAGGTGCCGGGAATTCCACAAGATGCTATTCAGTCCACCGTAGGCAGCCCCCAGCTGCAGTGATGGTTTAGTCCGTTTATTTGTCTCTGTGATGAAAAGACCTCACAAGAACAATTAGAGGAGGAACAGTCAATTTGGGGTTCCTGGTTCCAGAGGCTCAGTCCATGGCTGGCCAACTCCATGGCTCTGGCCCAAGGTGAGACAGAACAAAATGGCGGAAGGGCCTGGAGGAGGAGAGCAGCTCAGGATGTGGCACCAGGAAGCAGAGAGAGCTCTGCTCACCAGGGACAGGATAGAGTCCCCAAAGGCACAGCCCAGTGACCATCTCCTCCAACCACACCCCACCTGCCTGCAGTCACCACCCAGTGAGTCCATTCAAGTGGATTAATCCACTGATTAGGCTACAGCTCTCCTAATGCCATTATTCCACCTCTGAACATTCCTGTATCCATATGAACTTTTGGGGGACACCTCACATCCAAATCACACCATATGGTTATTTAAAAATACATAATATACTGTCATCTCTAATTTATGTACCACAGATAAGTAGGTGGAAACTAAATAAGATAGATAATAGATGAAACAACAGACAGATGATAGAGCACATAGACAGATGATGGATAAATAGATAATACAGAAAAATGGATAAGTAGATAAAAGGTAAGTAAACAGACCACTTTTACAGATAGATGGCAGAGTAGATAGATAAAATATACGAATAGATGATAGAGAGTATATAGATGGTAGATAGATGGATAGGTACTAGGTTATACATAAATAGATGGATTCTAGATAAGATAGGTAATAGGTAATAAAGATGTCACAGAATTGACAGATGATACACAGATGACAGACATGGTAGATAGATAAGTAGATCAATTGGTAAGCATACAGCTGACAGAGACGCGAAATAGAAGAGACACAGAGATCACATACGTGATAGATAACATAGTACATGGAGTAGACAGGATGGATAGGTGGTTGATTGGATGGATGGATGGGTAGATAGATAGATAGATAGATAGATAGAATGATGGATGGATGCATGCATGGATGGGTTGATGGATAGATGGATGGGTGGATGGGTGGGTGGGTGGATGGATGGATGGATGGGTGGATGGATGGATGGATGGATGGATGGATGGATGGATGGATGGATGGATGGATGGGTGGATGGATGGATGGGTGGATGGATGGATGGATGGATGGATGGGTGGGTGGATGGATGGGTGGATGGGTGGATGGCTGGGTGGATGGCTGGGTGGATAGGTGGACACATGGTTGGATGCATGAATCAACCGGCAGTTGCATAGGTAATTGGACAGAGCTGATTCTCAATCCCATGCCTTAATGGCACCTCTTTCTATCCCTCACTGTTTGCTGATCCCAGGACATAAATAAAGGTTGCCATGCAGTGATTAAGAGCCGCTGTGCTCTTCTCAGCAGCCCCAGGCAATGGCTGTTACCTTCAGCAAGTGAATCAATGTCTCTGTTTCTTTTCTGTCAAGTTGAAGGCAGAGATACCCTCAGTGCCTGCTTCGTAGGGTTGTGTTGAGCCAACCTGGGTCTCGATGGTACTGTGAGAGCGGAGAGTGCAATACCATCATCGGGAGAGTGATCATCAACTGTGCCTCTTCAGATGCACTTGAGGACATTACTCTCCCGTGGCTCAGAAACAAGGTCAGTCCTTTCCCAACCTCATGTGCCTGTGGACTTGCATCTACTTTTAAAGGCAGTGACTTGGCTCCTGAATTTACATCTCTTACGCTACGAGGAACCGGCGCCCACAGCGACCTGGAAGGAGACCAGTCATAAAACCACAGGGTTGTCAGCCCCAGCGGGGAAGATGAAGAGCCTGTGCAAAACCCCAAGGGCGTGACGTGCCAACCCTGAGGCACCGAGGCGGGAGATCCAGCAGAGCACCAGTGGGAATCCAAGCAGGGATTCTGCAGCCTGACGCCTTCAGCTTGGGCAACCCGGCCCTGGTGGCTTGGGCGTCCCAGCTCTGCCATCTAGCAAAGATTGATCTTCCTCCCTCATGGGCTTGGTAAGGATTAAACCCGGTTGTGCCCGTCTGGGCGCTGGGAACCGCGTGCCATCAATATAGATATCGTATTTGTTACTGGGGATGGAGCCCAGGGGTGCTCAACAGCTGAGCCACGTCCCCAACTCCTTTTACTTTTTATTTTCAGACAAGGTCTCGGTGAGTTGCTGAGGCTGGCCTCAACGTGCAATCCTCCTGCATCAGCCTCCCAAGTCACTGGGATTATAGGTGTGCACCACCGTGCCTGGCTCAATGATATATTTTTAATATATTTTCATCTAGGGTTGCCTCACAATGAGCCTGTGCTCAGTGAAAATATGGGTGCCGAATCAATGCCTTGCTTGGTTCTCTTAGAACCTATGCCAGGGTGTTGATCCCGATATTTCTTTTAATTTCCGGAGAAATTGAATGGAGACTGCATGAGCCTGTTTCTCTTGCTTGCCTATGGGGTCCTAAATGGTTTCCTCCATACTAGGAATGCAGGCACCCAGCAGTTTTTAACCATTATGACCTTAAGAATTTATATGGGGCTGGGGTGGCACTCAGTGGGATAATCCTTGCCTGGCATGTGCGAGGTCCTGGGATCATGATCCTGTACTGAAAAAGGGAAAAGGAAAAAAAGAAAGAGAACTTAACAGCTTTTCTTTTGCTTTGACCATTCATGAAACTTTTAGCCAGAAGACTAAGCCACAGGCATGGAATGTAGGGTACCCCAATTGGCGTGCACTCCCTGGGATGGTGGTGGATGAGAGAAGTTTCCATCGAACCCCCCGTAACTCACCAAGGGTTTGTTTGAGGGACAAACATTTCCATTTGTGCCCAGAATTTTTGCATGAATCTAAGACAATGGAATGTCTTTGAATCCTAATTCAGCGGCACAATTTCAGCCTCAAACTGGGTCTTTTCCATTGACAAACAAAATGCACACTTGGCATTCTGATGTTTAGACAAGGCGGAGGGTCTTTGTTTTAGGAAAAAAATAAGATTTTAAGAGGAATGTGCCAGCGTTGATCTTCTTAGCTGGCTCTCAGGGGTCAGCTTGCCGCTGGTGACTCGGGGAGACAACCCCACCCTCTCAGTTCACCAGGATTCACACTCGCGGTCACACGTCGATTTGTTCTAATTTTATTCCTGGAGGAACTTAAAATATTCAGAAGAGAGGAAGCGGTAATGATGCCATGTGCCCAGCGCTTCTCTTCCGCCCTACGGAACACAGCCTACGTGTCCCAGCAAATCCATCCCGATTTCAAAATGGCGGGCGTAGGAACATCATGACCTTCATGCAGCAGGGGGTGACTCCCTTGCTCAGGATTGTCCCAGTATCGGATGCCCAAACCTGGATTTAAGTCAAGGCAACTAGATTCTAGACCACGCTGTTGGCTGGACCCTGTGCGGGGGGACCCTCCATCCAGGGGGTCTTCCAACTTCTCCCATGCCCATGGACAAACACGGTGGGGGACCTAACTGACCTTGTAGCGGGGAAGCTTCATGACTCTCCACACCTAGTTCTTCCAGGTGTCTCAGGACTGTGTGGCCCCAGCCATGGGGAAGGGTCTCCCAGCCTCCAAGATCTTCCCGCCCTATGCTCGGGCCCCTATCATGGCATCGAGGCCAATGCTTTTTGGCCAATGTCCCCTGTTCCCTTCGATGAGCCCAGAACAGCAGTGTGTCACCTCCCACCCCAAGTTCAGGAAACCCCTTTCTCAAGGGAACCTGTCCCCATCCACCTTTTCAAGCACCACGTCACCTTGTAGTCCATGGGCGAATGGACGCCATGGTTTGGCTAAGCTTCGAGCGGGATTTCTTCCTGCAGCTCAGTAAGTCACTAAGTGTCTTGGAGCAGCCCCACCCAGCGTCACATTGGGGCTGGGTCCCCATCGGGCTGGTGTGGCGAGGTCGTGGTAGGTTAGGGAGTTGCCTATGTCCTGGGTGCTCCATCTTCGTGAAGGGCTTGAGGCGGCTCCCACGGAGCGGGTGAGCTCTTTCAAGAGTGAGTTAGATATGACACGGGTCAGTCCCTATGTCCCCTCTTTCTCCCAGTGGCTTCTTCTGCATGCAGACTTTTTCCAAGCCTACTTGTGCATGGGGCAGCCCAGCCCTCACTGGACCTGACCAGGTTCCAGCACCCAGGGACTTCCAGAACGATGGCCAAATGAACTTTTTCATGCACGTTACCCAACCTCAGGTATTTTGTGATAGCAACAACAAGACTCAGACATGAGGCACACAAGCTATTTTTTTTTTTAACTCCAATTAAAACTATGCTTGTTAGGAATCCCTTTTCCAATCTCCTTATGCCCATGCCCACCTGAAGGGACAGTGACTTCTGTGTGTCAACTAAGTCCTCCTGGGCTAAGAGGTGTCTTGCTGGGAAGTGGGGTGTGGGGGCGTCTGTTTCCATCACGAGACCAAGAGCGGTTTCAAAAATATTTTATTTTCTGGATAGCCATGGTGTGTGGAACGCCTCAGCCTCGCCCGATGGCCTCCCTCTGCAGGAGGAGGCAGAAGCTATGGTAAGATGATACTGAGGGGCCGCACGTCACACCTACAAGACTCCACGAATGGCAGCTTTGGGTGTAGAAAATGCTCACAGGGGGCACGCGGACAGGAGGTGGAGGAAGGGCATTCCCGTCTGCAGGGCACCCGGGACATTCACGGGGGGCCATCTGCATCCTCACCTCTTGGCCTTCAGAGTTCAACCAACAGAGTAAAAGCAATCTGTCTCCCATGGACAGAGTGACGTACGGAGTCCCCGTGTCACTCATGCTGGCTTTGTTTCTGGAATTGCCTGGAACTGTCCAGTTGCCCGTGGGCATAGACTCCCACCTGGACTTCGTTGGGTGGTTTTCTTTTTCCAAGATACCACCTTGTCCTCGTTGCAACAGACTGGATAAAAATACTGGGGGGTACCTTGGCCACGACAATGACGGGGAGTCCCCGGGGGTGTCGTCCCTGGAGCTGTGGGCTGTGCATACAGGAGGAAGCCAGAACACTGTGTGGGTTGCTTCTGAGGATCGAGTGGGCTGGGACCCAGTGGCACCTACCTTAACAATGGCGATTCGTGTGAAGCTGATTGTCCCCTGGGGACAGGACACAGGAGAGAGAGGAAACACGTCCACTAGGCTGCCCTCAGGGTGCTGGAACCCCTGTGTATTGCAACTATGGACGAGGGGACAGCCATGGAAACTTCACGACAGAGACAGCCAGGCAGCTGGGCAGGGACGGCTGGGTGGGACCACAGGGTGGATGGAAGTTACAAATGCCAACATGGCCCCCGAGGTGGCACTGCCTGAGAGTCCTGATTGCCTGTGGATGGCTTGCCAAGATGAGTGACAAGAAGGAGATGGCCCTACTCCTCACTGGCGGTCACCCCGCCCTTCCCCCCACAGTGCGGCTGGACTGGCTTGCTGGTTGGTGGTCTCCCGCGGTGACCTGGTCCAGGCATCGGAGCCTCGGGCGCTGGAGTCATGTCCCGCCGGTGGGTGGTCCTCCAGGGGGGCGGTCTCACAACTTCCCGGCGTGTGCGATTTGGTAGAAGTCTCCACCACCACCGGAGTCCTCTGTCGCTTCAGACACCCTGAGTGGCACACGTCACAGAGGGAAGAGAAACACAAGAATTAGAGGGGGCGAAATTAATGATGGACGGTCCAAGATGTGTCTTTAATGCTACCCAAAGCCAATGCTGGTTTCCCATTACCATGTTTGATACTGGGAACGAGGACCCCCTGGAGAAGCTGCAACACTAGTGCTACCATTTGTCCCCCAATGCCTACGGGCTGAACCGTTGGTCTTCAGGGTGGTGCTGCGGGAACTTCTGAGAGCTTGAGGAGGCGGAGCCTACCGAGAGCACTTTAGATCATTGGTGTGGACTTGAAGGGGACACTGGGACCCCAGTCTCTTCCTCTTTCTGTTTCCTGGAGGCTAGGAGCTGGGCATCTTTGCTCCACCATGTGATGTGCCCTGATGTTCTGCCTCACCACCCACCAGAAACCAATGGAGCCACCCGTCGGAGCTCTCTGATATTGTCAATCAAATGCCTACGTGTGCTCAAAAGTTTGTTATCTCAAGTACTGCTGTCACAGTGAGGACACATTTTTGTCACATCTAGGACTAGGGCTTGGAAGAGACAGGACGTTCCTGGACTATCTTGTAGGACCAGAAATCAAGTGAACGGTCAAATACAACCCCCAAAAAAAGGGATGTGGAAGACACCCACGTGAAAGTGCTCCCCATGGCCAAAGGTGAAGCAATTTCACCCGGAAAGTGAAGTCATATTGGACTGTAACCCAAACAGTATGATGTAATAAGCTCGGTCCTCGATTCCTCCCCCTCCACCCATGAGAAAAATACACCAGACCAATCCCAGTGGAGGGTCATTCTAGGAGACACTGGACAAGTCCTCCTCAGAACTGTCAAGGTCACCGAAAATAAAGGAAGTCTAAGAAACTGCCACCAACCTCCAGCAGCTGAGGGACTTGGTGTCACGAGGGATCCTGAGATGTTAGGAGAAAAGTGCAGAGTTGGGGTTGAAATGGGCAGGGAGCAGAACGGGCCCTTGGTAATTGTACCTGGGTCACATTTGTCCAATTATGGGTCATTTCTATAATTGCATATGGCGGAAGAGGTGGAAATCAACATGGCCACCCGGACTCAATGAAGCCATTAAAGACCCTCAGCAGAGCACGGAGGGAATTTTGGATCCCACCACTCTCGGGTCAGCCCAAGAGATAATATTCATCACAGGGACCGACGTGTCCCTCGTACACAGATGTCCGTGGGTTGTGCTGGAATGTCCTTCAACTGGGAATGAGTTGGGCCACATATTAGGGAACAACTGGATGGTTGAGGGGGACGATGAAGAAAGTGCTGAGGAGACGAGGAGCATCCCCTTCAGGACTGGGGAGCGGAGTGCAGGAGGACCACCCTGGACCTGTGCTGACCAACACAGAAGCCCCTGGCCAGGATGTGGCTTCTCAGAGGGGGACGTGCCCTGCGTGGGCACCACACACTGGAGTGGAAGATGCAGCGTGAGGAAAAGAACGGGCTCCGTCCCACAGCTCGGGAAGGCGGCTCGTCAATCCATTCGCACGGTCGCCAGCCATCCAGCTACGCAGGACGCTGAGTCAGGAACATGGCGACTTGGCCAGCTTTTTAGCTCCTGCATCAAAGGCTCTGACGAAAACAAGGTCCAGCAGGAAATGTGTATTTGGGCTCCTGGTTCCAGAGGCTCAGTCCATGGCTGGCTGACTCCATGGCTCTGGCCCAAGGTGAGGCAGAACAAAATGGCGGAAGGGCCTGGAGGAGGAGAGCAGCTCAGGACGTGGCACCAGGAAGCAGAGAGAGCTCTGCCCACCAGGGACAGGAAAGAGTCCCCAAAGGCACAGCCCAGTGACCCCCTCCTGCAGCCACACCCCACCTGCCTGCAGTCACCACCCAGTGAGTCCATTCAAGTGGATTAATCCACTATTGGGTTACACTTCTCATAACCTAATCACGTCACCTCTGGACATTCTTGCAATGGTGTCATGCATGAGCTTTTTGGGGACACCTCATACCTAATTCACAACAGATGGCAACTTGGAGGCCAGCCTGGGCGACTTGGTGAGACCCTGTGTCAAAATTAAACATAAAAAGGGCCGGGGATGCCGGTCTGTGGTAGAACACTTCTGGACTCAATCCCCAGTACCACAAAAAACAAAAATAAATAAATTGTTGAGTGTGTGTTATATATTTGCGTATATGTTAATAAAATCCACACATGCTTATAAAATTTATGAATATGCATGTACAATTAAACATGTTTTGTAAAGTTTATATAGATTTCATAAACTTCAAAATGTAAATAAAACGAAGTTGTATAGTTAAGAATACATGAATAGCCAGGTGCGGTGGCGCAAGCCTGTCATCCCAGCACTTAGGGAGGCTGAGGCAGGAGGATCGCGAGTTCAAAGCCAGCCTCAGCAACGGCGAGGCGCTCAGGAACTCAGTGAGACCCTGTCTCCACATAAAACACAAAATAGGGCTGGGGAGGTGGCTCAGTGGTCGAGTGCCCCTGAGCTCAATCCCTAGAAACCCCCCGTCACAAAAAAAAACATGAATATAAAACAATTATACATAAAAATACACATTTATGTTTTAATCATACATAAAATATATACATGGTTTATATATGGATTTATCATTTTTTATTCTATATTTAGACGCTATAAATTTAAAAATTAACAAAAAAGCTTATGCATTTAGCATAGATGTTGGGAGCTGGGTATGGTGGCCCACCTGTGTAATCCCAGCAACTCAGGAGGCTGAGGCAGGAGGATCACCAGTTGGAGGCCAGCCTGGGCAACTTGGTGAGATCTTGTCTCAAAGTTAAAAATAAAAAGGCCTGGGAATGTATCCCTGGATTAAATTCCCAGTAATATATAATATATGTGAAAACACACACACACACATATGCACACACACACACACACACACACACACACGTGTGTGTATATATGTCCTGGGTTTGATCCCTGACACTGCAAATAAATAAAAGTGCATATATATCAATGTCACAGGGGTGTGTGTGCATGTCGAGCTGATCCTACGTCAAGGCAGTGCTCAACTAAAACATCCTGTCCAAATTGTTTGCATCTATTTTATTCGACTTGTGTCTTTTTACAAATTTTCATAGTGTATCTCAGGCACATACAGAAGTGGGGTTCCTTTGCACAAAATCCTGCATGTGTGGAATATAATTTCGTCCACCTAGGTCCCCTGGGCTTCCTCTTTCCCTCTCCTCCTCCCTCCCCCTGTTCCCTTCCTCTGTTCCACTGACCTCCCTTCTATTTGGGAAGGGATCCTCCTCCACTTATATATTTTTCCTTGGTTCCTCTAACTTCTGCATATGGGAGAAGATATTCCACCCTGGACTTGCTGAGCCTGGCTTATTTCACTTAGCATCAGACTCTCTAGTTCCAGCCATTTAGTAGTAAATATCATGATTCTGTTCTTGTTCATGGCCAAGTAATACTCCAGTGGGCATCTACACCACATTTTCTTTTCTTTTCTTTTTTTTTTTTTTTGGTACTGGGGATTGAACCCAGGGGCACTCGACCACTGAGCCACCTCCCCAGCCCTATTTTGTGTTTTATGTAGAGACAGGGTCTCACTGAGTTGCTTAGTGCCTTGCCATTGCTGAGGCTGGCTTTGAACTCGCGATCCTCCTGTCTCAGCCTCCCTAAGTGCTGGGATGACAGGCGTGCGCCACTGCGCCCGGCTGCGTGTTCTTTATCTGTTCCTCTGTTGGCGGGCGCCTGGGGGGCTGCATAGTCTAGTCACTGTGGACTCCTGATGTGGATCAGAGTGCCTTTCTCTTGGACAAAACTGTCTTCTGCAGAAATACAGAAGTCAAGCCCCAGGATGCCTCAGCGAAGGGCAAGGTGGGGCTCTACCCATGTGGCCGCAACCCTTAGAGGCCCCAGGAGCTCAGTGTGGGCTGAGCTGTCCCCTTCCCTGTCTCTGTGGGTGACGGTCCCTGCTCCTCCACAGAGAGTGGCAGGCTGCTCCCTGATATTAGGACACGCTCAACATCCAGGAGCAACACAGACCAGGTGCCCGGGGGTGTCCTTCCTGCAGGTGAGCAGCGGGGGACGTGACTGGACGTGACTGGACGTGACTGGACGTGACTGGACGCTCATTCGGAGTCCTCGGCAGGGTGCCTGGGGGCGTGGAGAATCCCTGCACAGAGTCCCCATCCCAAGAGAAGCAGCTTTCCTCCAGGTGGCTCACATGTCCACCTGGAAACCACCGGCCACCTGCTAAGCCATTGCAGTTGCACAGACGGTCACCGTCCCCAGCCCCAGCACCCAGCACCATCTAAGGGAGCCTCCGCCTTTGAGAATGTGCTCCTGCTCCTCTGAGGAAGCCCACCTGCCAGGACCACGTGAGCATTCCCTGCTGCCCGAGTGGAGGCTGGGGCTGTTTCAGAGGACGGCATTTGCGTGTCGAGCAGGGAACCCGGGTGGAGGGGGTCGGGGAGCGCACAGCAGGGCGGCTTCCTGTCCCAGGCCACAGACCTGTGCGCACGCACCTGCTCTGGGGAGAACCCCCTCTTGCCCTTCTAAGCACAGACAAGGACCAGGACGCCCTGAGGACCCTCCTCCCGATCCCTCCTGCGTCCCTGCTCCACGTTTCTCCAGCAGCCAGACCTCCAGGCCGCTGGGGCCGGTGTGCCGTGGCAGGCTGCCCACCCTCTGCTGGAGCACCGAGGACAGAATGACCTTGCAGTGTCCCCAGCTGGAGGACAGGCTCCCAGACAGCGCCAGCCACACTTGGCGGATGCCGGAACGGAGAAGGAGCTCCAGAAACCCCGTTGACGGGACAGTGTGTCCCTCCCTGCCTTCCTGCGTCCACCCCCAACTCTCAGGACCTCGCAAGGGGACTGTACTTGGAGATGGGGGTCTTTAGAAGGGTGACGGGGTAAATCAGGTTAGTAGGGTGGCCCCGATGCGGTAAGGAGAGGAGACGAGGACACAGACGCACACAGAGGGACCACCCCGCGAGGGCCCGGGGAGAAGACGGCGCCCGCAAGCCCAGGAGGGAGGCCTCGGGCGGAGCCCGCCCTGCCCACGCCTGGACCTCCAGCCTCCAGGACTTGCAGACAATAAATGCCTAGTGCTTATGTCCCCTGCTTGGTGTCACAGCAGCCCCACCAAACTAACGCCCTCAGTGAATCCAGCGGTGTGTCCGCGCAGAGTCCTGGGGTGCCGTCCGATGTGGCCGCCCTCCGCGCCTCCCCTGGCAACGACCTTGTTTCGGGCGCCGTTTTGTTCCTGCCATTGGAGCTGAACCTGCCCCCCTTCCCGTCTGTGTGGCCCCCCTGAACCTCTGGAAGTCAAGCGCGGGCTCCTCACGCATCGTGATCGGAATCTGCCGTGTACCAAAGCCTCGTTGTTGGAGGGTCTCCCTAATGGCCAAGAACGCCCCGTCCGCTGCTGAAAGACACGAAGGATGTCCCAGACCTGGTGGTGAGGCCGGCCTCCCTGCACGTCCTCCTGGCCCCATGCTCAGCCTGGCCACTGGAGGCTGTTTGGCAAACCTCCCCTGGGAAGGGGGGTCACTTTTCTCCTGAGAAAATCAGCCGGTATGGATTCGGCCAGCACAACGCTGTCCCGTTGAAGGTCCTACTTCTTGGTTGCTCCGCGGAAAAAGGCATTTGGAAGCGGTGACGGGATTCAGGGCTTAGATGAGACGCTCCTGCTCGCTTTGCGGACACCAGTGGGGACGCCCAAGAGACCTTCCTGAGGGAAGCGGGAATCGAAGGGACAGGAGTGGAGAGGGAGGTGGTCGCCTTCATAGATGGACATGCTCTGCCGTAGGGGAGGATCAAGGAGGACTGTTTGTTACGTCAGGCGTAGGAAACTCATACGGACGGGTCCTGAGAGCAAGGCCCCTCTGCAGGATCGATAGTGTCCAGCTGCTCCGCGGGAATGGCCCGACGCTGGCCGTGCCTTCTTTAATGGTTATTTGGCAGCACGGCTGGTTCTCGTACTCTCCTGACGTCGACTGCACCCCGGCAGCCTCTGTGATAGAGCAGCCTCTCAGCATCCCTCTGTCCCTGCTCCTCCCAGGGTCTCCTGAGCCAGCCGTGTCCCTCTAAGGGGCAGGCAGCTGCCCTCCATTCCCTGCACACGAGACTCCTTTTCTCTGTTGATAAAAATATCTCAATGCCAGAAGCCAGATGTGGGTGGCACGGCGTGTCATCCCAGTGGCTTGGGAGGCTGAGGCAGGAGGATTGCAAGTTAGAGGCCACTCAGCAATTTAGCAAGGCCCTAAGCAACTCATGGAGTCCTTGTCTCTAAAAAAAAAAGAAAAAAAAAAAAAAAGGGCTGGGGAGGTGACTCAGTGGCTAAGCCTCCACCCCCAGTTCAATTCCTGGAACCTAAAAAATAATAACCCCAATGTCTTTCTGCCTAAGGGCCCCGTGAGGTCTTGCTGGCCTTGTCCTTTTCTAAAACAGCAAAGCTGGAAAAGCGTATCTGATACGATCGCTCTGCTCTGTCTTTCGCTTACAGTGTCTGCTCCTGTTTCCATTTTGAGCCAAGCGTCCAAATTTGCAAGCACAGGGGACCACGGGGAGGGGACACAGCAAATGTCACCGGGTGAGACCGGCCGGTGTGCACGCAGACAAAGCCGCTGGGGTGCAGGTGAGCGGGTACATCTCACCCCTGGATCTTGAGCAATCAGAGATCACAGAAGGAGCTGCTGCTCACGGACTGAGTTATCCTGGAATTGGGAGTCACGGTGACGAGGGGTGACATCCCAGGTGGTTTCAGGGCTGACATTCAGGCCTTCCTAGTTTGTTTTTTCTCACTTTGTTCCCAAACAGTCACAGTTGGCTGGCAGCTTGCTGAGCGAAGTCCCCTCCGCTAGGAAAGCCACTGAGGACTAGGGAAATTTAGGGCCTGAAACAGGTCACCCGGTTCCGGCGGGAAGCAGCCTGACTTTGTAGCACACCAGACTAAATAAAGCCCTGAGTGTGGCAGAACAGACCTGGGGGACGTTTTCATTCCGGTAGAAGAATAATTATCTCCTAAATAGAATGCCTTCGGTGAAAGAGAGCCCCTCCTCCTGGGTCTGCACCCCAGAAATCACGGGGAGACGAAGAGGGTGAGGCACAGTGAAGTCAAGCTATAAATTCCTTTTAAACTAACACGTTAGTCTACACAAAGAGTAAATATCCCAGCCCGTCCAGGCTTCTTGAAGAAAAACACAAAAACAGGAACACCATAAGAACAGCCAGGTACGGTGGTACATGCCTGTCATCCCAGAGACTCGGGAGGCTGAGGCAGGAGGACTGCAAGTTGGAGGCCAGCCTCAGCAACTCAGCAAGGCCCTGAGCAATGTACCAAGACCTTGTCTCAAATTTTTAAAAAATAAATGATAAATAAGAAGGGCTGGGGATGTGGCTAAAGTGGTAAAGCACCCCTGAGCTCCGTCCCTGCTACCCCCCTCCCCGAAATTAAAAAAAAAAAATAGAAAAAGAACAGCAAAGCTAAAAACAGCCACAGCAAAAAGAGCAAAACAAACAAACAAACAAAAAACAGAGAAAGTGTTCAATCGGGGGCACGTGCCTTCGCTGGGCACCCTGCTCTGAGTGCACGTGGCGTTTCCCGCAGATGAGTTCACACACCAGCAAACACAGATCCTGCTCTGCTCAGATGAGTTCCAGCATCAATCCGATTGCAGCAAATCCAAACAAGCATTAAGCAGAGGCCCCGGGGGCCAGCTTATTGATTCTTTGACCTGTTTGACGACTTGTTAATCTCCTGTGTATATTTGCGTATTTATCTGTAGCTTTTAGGGCCAGAGGACATTCTTCTGCTACACGTTTTCATAGGCATCTTTGCAGGAAGCATCCATTCCCGCATCGCTTTCTATTTATTTATTACCACCGTTTTTTAAGGGGGAGAGGGAGTACCAGGAATTGAACCCGGGGGCTCTCGACCACTGAGCCACACCCTCAGCCCTATTTTGTGTTTTATGTAGAGACAGGGTCTCACTGAGTTGCTTACGGCCTCACTTCTGCTGAGGCTGGCTTTGAACTCATGATCCTCCTGTCTCAGCCTCCCAAAGTGCTGGGATGACAGGCGTGCGCCAGTGTGTCTGGCTTGCTTCTACCATTTTATCCACTTGGAAAACCTTCTTTTTTCAAATTTTGTACTGGCTGGGATTGGGGCTCAGGGATTGAGCATCCCTGGACTTTACCCCAGCTCCCCAGTAGCAAAAATAATAATAATTATTATTTTGAAAATTTTTAAAAACACTATAAACAGTCCCCGGTTCCCCAGGGTTTGATGGGGTTGGCATGTGTGGGATCTTGGTGACCTTGGTTCATGGGAAGCTGGGAAAATTTGATCATTTTCTTCGATTACTTGCAAAATTTATATACGTCGGCCTGGCATTCATGACACTGTTCCCTAGTTGGGGGGCAGGGGACACACCAGGGATTGAACTCAAGGGTGATCAAATGCAGGGCCACAGCTCCAGCCCCCCTCCCCTTTTTTTTAAAATTTAGACACAGGGTCTCAGTGGCTTGTTTGGGGCCTCATTCAGTTGCTGAGGTTGGCCTCCGACTTGCCATCCTCCTGCCTCAGCCTCTTGAGCTGCTGGGATTCCAGCTGCGCACTTCTGCACCTAACAGCATAGGGCTTTTTAACCACCTCATCTAACAAGGTCTCCACGCCATGTGACCGTGTGTCCCAGGGTTTTGCAAGAAATGCATAAAATGGTCTTAAACCCACCGAAGGTGCTCAATGGATGCATGAGTCCTAACAGTGCTACTGAGGTGTTTGCAACACACGGGTCTCTCCCCTCCTTGCAGCAGGCTGCGGGCTCATTCCCAGAGCACAGCTTGCTCCAGATTATTTTCTCAGCTCTTCCCGCCCAGCCTCCAAGGGCCAGTCTGGACCTCACCTGATGTTGACACTATTTTGAGCTAAAAGCTACATTTATTAAATTGGTTTCTAAAGTTAGTGCCCAGACTTGGCTCCAGAGGAAGCTTAGGTCTTTCCAAAATTCCCCGCTGCACAGACTGACATGACTTGGAAGGTAGTTTCCATTTTCGTCCTGGCAGAGGCAGGAGGTAGAGGCCAGCCACCGAAGGCCACAAAGGCCACTCTGCGCAGGTTCCCGCTGGGCCACGCTGAGCGAGCAGGGCCCCGCGGTCACCCGCGCTGTCGCATGCACGTCCTGTTTGAACGCTGTCAGACCAAGTCCGCAGGGGGAGAAAAAAAATAACGTGTGGGAACAAGGTGTTTTTAGAAACGGGATTCCTCCTGCTGGAACCAGCGCGGAATTTATTTCTCTTTGGATGCACAGGGGAGGTCCCCCAGCCTGGGACGCCAGCCTCCGAAGCGTGCGTAAAGACGCACCACGCAGCCGGGCGCGGTGGCGCTCGCCTGTCATCCCAGCACTTAGGGAGGCTGAGGCAGGAGGATCGCGAGTTTAAAGCCAGCCTCAGCAATGGTGAGGCGCTAAGCAACTCAGGGAGACCCTGTCTCTACATAAAACACAAAAAGACAGACTGTCCAGCCCCGTGTCTGTGAACGGGACACAGCTCTGAACGCAGACGTGAGACGTCCTCACCCACGGGTTTCCCACCACGTCATGTAGCCTGAATGGCAAAATGGTTACCTTAGCAAAAACAAATAAATAAAGTCCCTTGTTTGGTTCTGTAGATTTGGGAAGGCACATTGGGGACCCTGGAGCTCTGTGTTCAGCCTCCTCTGGAGGCTTACCTGCTTCTCTTGGGGGAAAAGTCAGGGACCCACAAAAAGAGGCTTGTGTCCACTTGCCAAGTGGGCTGTTGGTTTTCTGCCAGCTCACGTGGTTCCCAAAGGGACGACCCCTGTCTCTTTAAAGCTGTCCTCACCTGGCCCGCTGCCTGGTGCCTGGAGGGACCTGGGTCTCCCTTCACCTCGGGCCTCCTGTGCTTCAGGTTTCCAGCACCTTTTTCTCAGCCATCCTTCCAAACAAGCGGAGCCTGCTCGGAAGCCCCGTCTTGGTGGCTTGGGGACCCTCCTTCCAGTTTGGGAAGCATGCAGAAGCCACCCAAGGGAGACTTGGGGACCCTGTTTACCCTCACCTGGACTCAAAGCATCAACCACTCAGCATCCCTTTTCTCCGACGGCCTGTGGACGTCGACCTTTTGATGGGGCTCAGAAAATTATTCCCTGTTTGGGGGACACAAAGGAGCTGAGGACGCTCCTCCAGAATCACTCTTGTCCTTCCTGCGGGACCCAAGCTATAGCTGCAATGCACCCCAAAGACCCCCCGGAGTTCGCTTTTCGTTGTGGCTCCACGGCCCGTACTCACAGAGGAAGATGTGCCCAGTTTTAAAAACGGACATTCGGGTGGACAGTGCCTGGTCAGAGAGCAGCTGTTCTTAAGCTGATAAAATAGTTTCAAAAATACTCATGAGCGCATTCCTGGATCCCTGAGGACAGCCGGACCCAGAAACATCATTGTCATACTGATCAGCACAGGGGACATGTGTGTCGCACACTCACCGCACACACACGTCCCCGACCCGCAGCCTGGTCCCCACGGGCGCCTGGACGCCTCTCCTGTGATCTCGGCTGCGTTACATAAGCTTTTTGGTTCCAGCGTTATTTTTCTATTCTAAGTCAGTCGGAGGATGTGTTCCTACGACGGCCGGGAGGATACACTACGATGTGGATAATATCCCTGTAGCTCCACGTCCGCCGTCTTCCTAAAATGCTCTTGCAAAAATACTAGGTAAAATGGCTATTTATAGGAAACCACGCCGTTTGGGTAGTAAGCCACCTCTCCGTCTTATTTTATTTTTTTTTCTTCTTCTTGCCCAGGGCAAATGAAAAAAAGGGGATGGTAGCTCAGGTCTTTTTCTTTTCTTTCTTTTTTCTTTTTTAGCTTCTGCAGACTTTGCCCTCCTGGGCTCTGGGCACGGAGCCTTCCTGTACACACAGCCCCGTTTTGACACAGAGGGACTTGCCTCTTCTCGAGGCCTGAAATACCCAAAGGTATTGGGTGCTCGCACGGCTCACTGGGAGCTGTGACAAACTGGAGTCCACGCAGCAGATTCCCAGCCCTGGAAGGGTCCCCTGCGAGCAGCAAGACCCCGTCCCCCATGCATCTCCTGCAGGAGCCCCAGGGTGCAGTGCACGCCCCGCTGTGTGACCTTGGGTAAGAGCCACTTCCCTCTGCTCTGCTGGCTGCACCAGGGGAAGGGGAATGCCCCGTGGGAAGGTATCGGAGGGGGACGTGGGCAGGAGTCACTGTGATCTCAGTGGGTCTCAAAGGTGCTGCTGCTACTCCTGTCTGTCTGGGCAGGAATCCATCACCCAGGCGTTGATAATCTTATCCTGTTTGTCCATCTGTCCATCCACCAGTCTTACCTATGCATCCGTCACCACCCATCCATTGGTGCAGCTTATCCTCTCCATTCATCTCATCTGTCTTTTGTCTATCTATAGCCACCTGTCAATCTATCCACCTTATCTATCCATCCTTTATCCATCTGTCATCTATCTCCTATGATCAACTAGGTCTACCCATCTTATTTATCCATCCATCCATCCATCCATCCGCCCATCTTATCTATCCATCTATCATTAATTCATCGCCCATTATCTATCTTTTATTATCTATCCATCTTATCCATCCATCCATCTTCTATGATCTCTCCATACCTATCAATATTACCCATCCTCCATCCATCCCTCCATTCATCCACTCATCTAATCTATCCATCCATCATTAATTCATCATTTACCATGTATCTTCTATCATCCATGTCTATCCATGCATCCATCATCTATCATCTGATCTATGCATCTTATCCATCCATCCATCATCCATCCATTCTGTATCTTCTATAATCTATCTATATCTATCAATATTATCTACATAGCCATCTCTCCACTCATCCACCCTCCCACCCCCATCCATCC
>PVHX01022323.1:0-27904 GCA_004024805.1 Geosciurus inauris | reverse complement strand
AAAGCTTCTGAATCTCAAAAGCAAAAAATCCTGCTAAAGTAAGTGAAGATGAAAACATTATATGTGATTATAAAAACTAATCTAAGCCGGGGGCTGGGGCTGTAGCTCAGTGGTAGAGCGCTTGCCTAGCATGCGTGAAGCACTGGGTTCGATCCTCAGCACCACATACAAAAAATAAATTAATAAAATAAAGATCCATCAACAACTAAAAAAAAAAATATTAAAAAAAAACTAATCTAAGCCAGGCGTGGTGGCGCAAGCCTGTAATCCCAGCACTTAGGGAGGCTGAGGCAGGAGAATCGCGAGTTCAAAGCCAGCCTCAGCAAAAGCGAGGTGCTAAGCAACTCAGTGAGACCTTGTCTCTACATAAAACACAAAATAGGGCTGGGGATGCGGCTCAGTGGTCGAGTGCCCCTGAGTTCAATCTCCAGTACAAAAAAAAAAAAAAAAAACTAATCTAAGAGCATGAACCGAGAAAGAGAATACTAGAAAGAATGTTGAGCAGACCCTCAACAAAAACCAGAAAAAATTTGAGAAGTAGGGAGGCTGGTAGCCCAATCGTACCTCTGCCCATCATCTCCCCTGTAGAGAAGCGCGGGGCCAAACGTCAAGCTCAGGAAGGGAATGGCTTGAAGGGAGAGCCAGAAAGGAAAGGAAATAGGGAAGAGTGGCAGAGGTTTAGCTGCCAGCCTTTCTTCCCCCAGCACTGCAGATGTTGAGTCCATCTCTGCAATGGCGGCCTCTTCCGTGTTCAGCTACTGTCCACACTGAGCTTCAGTTTCATTGTCCATTTCCAGGGCCATGTTGTTTAGGTTTTCCAGAACACTGCCCACTGGAATGAGGGCCTCTTCCATGTCCACTTCTCTGGCAACATGAGTTACAAGTTCGATGTCTCCAGGGCGGGCTGCTCCTGTGGCTGTGTGAGGCTGACCACTTGCTCCGTGCCTGGCTGCTTTGCTATTACATTGCTGGGTGAGCTGAGGTCTCCGCCATCTCCCTGTGTGCTTTATCAGCCTTGCTGGACCCTAAGCTCTGTGTTCCATGACACAATCGACGCAAAGACCACGGCAATTGTTAGATTCTGTTAAAGTTTTCTTGGTGTCTCTCGTGTCTTTATTATTTGGCCCATATCTTATCTGTATTTAATGGTACCTTACTCAGCCATATTGTGATGGTCTTGATTCTTGCATCCAGAGACGCAAGGGCCAAATCCGGGATTCTCCTTGTACTTTCTAGAGACTCATCAGTAATGTATTGAACCCTCACTCGAATCCCTCTGATGACAGAGTCCATGATGAAGCAAAGTTTATCAGGCATAGAGACAAAATGGACATTTAAACAGCTCTGGCCATGGCAGCTTGATGACTATGCTACACTTTTAATCATTATTTTAGAGTACACTCCTACTACGTATAAAAAACTTTACTGTGAAACAGTGTGTCATGTTGCTCTGGCTGTAGCCTCAAGCATCTCGTGTTTACTGCTTCTCTTAGCTGGAACAAAAGGCTGTGGAGCGAATGCCCTGCACCTTTGGGTTTTTGAGGCTTGCTCTGTGACATTCCCATGTAATGCCATTGCCTAAGGATGCAGCTGTCACCACGGAAGGATCTACTGCTCCTCACCACCTCACCTGAGCTCAGGAGGCAGATTGGTGAAGGAAAACAGGTTTCTTCCTAGCCGACCCTGAGGAAGTTAGGGGATACCTTCACTGCTTCCTATCTGCATCTTTAGGGGGCTCAGGGGCGCATGCAGCTTTTCTAAAAGAAGAGGGGATACAGAGGGATCAAAGCCAGGAAATATACCTATGTAGATTTAGCTAGGCTGTGCTAGTCAGAAATACGTCAATTTCCATTTCCTTGACGCGCAGCCAGGGCCAGGGGGTCCTTTTCAGTTTCCATTCACAGCATGCAAAAAAAGCAGTTACCATGGAGTTGGGAAGTAAAAACATATCAAGGGCTTTTAATTCCAAAGGGGCTCTGTTACAGCATCACATAGAAGAGCCCCTGAAACTCCACACTGCAGTGGGAAACATGGGTGTAAGAGCTCCCTTACTCAGTTCAAATCCCCCATCCCATCCCTCCGCAGGTGCGCTGCTAGCAACAGGTAGAAACTAGAGCAGCAGAAAAATCACAACAAAGGCTGTTCTGACGTCACTCAGTGGCCCTTATCCTCAGGGTTCAGGGTAGCGCCCACCTGCCAAGCAGCACAAAAGAGGTGGGGACAAAGAACAGGAGGCAGAGAGCAGCGGCATAAGCTGTGACGTACAGAAGTTTCCCAGAAACTGCGGCGTGACACATCCTTTGCTACTCATTGGTAGAACTTGGTCACATGACCACACCCAACTGCATAGGAGGCTGGGAAATGTAGTCTCTGATCTTGGCAGCCATGTTGCCAGCTAAAATTTTTCTTGGATAATGTAGAAGAAAGTTATTGGAGAACCGTGGGCAGTTTCTACCACACTGGATGTGTGACCTTAGGCAAGTCTCCTGACCTCTCTGGGCTGGGAGATAAATCTATTCTACCAAAACAAATTGCAGTAATGGATGCCTCATAGGCATAGCATCCAGGCTTGAACAATTACATAGGATCCTGGGACATACAGACAACTTTCCTTTTACTCCCTAATATCTCCAGATTTTCTGGAGCATGTAGTGGTAGCTCTCATACTCTCAAATGTGGCCACAGCTCCTGCAGCCAGGGCCTGAGTGCTGAACCCACCCAAACTGCCAGAGTCAGCCAGAAACTTCTTGCCAGAGCTTCTGAGCCAAACCTCAGAATAGTAGAGTAATTAAACCCTACACTGATCACCCTGGAATCTGGAAATATACTTCCCCAACCTCTCTGAGACTGCTGGCAAGTTTGCAATGGAGAATCCCTGCCCAGCCCTCACCGCAGCCCCAGGCACCAGTCTTGTCCTGACTCTGGTGGCTAAGCACAGAGTGCCAGGACTAATTCAGGGAGGACCTCAGACATTCTCCAGCCTGAGAACGCTGAGGGCAGCAGCATGGCAGAGGACTCACTGTGCTCCAGGAAGGAGCTGCCTCTTTGTACACATTAGAGCTTCAGACACTTCTATACAAAGACGCCTAGAGGCAGAGAGGGTGACCCTTAGCTAGATAATCCCTGTCTCCCAAGTTTAGAGTGTTGCCCAAAGCAAGTGACCATAAGTCAACACTTTTCTTTCTTTTTTTTTTTTTTGGGGGGGGGGATGCAACTTTATTGTAGAAAAATAAATCAACTACTAGCAGAACTATTAGTCAATCACTCATCCATTGACAACTCCATCATTTATTCAGTGCTATATTACACAATATATTGGGAGATAGACTAACTAATGGCTCCAAGCCTCCCAACAATTTAAATGAAAATTACAAAATGTTTTGAGACCCTATTTTGGAATACAAAGAACATTTGACTTTGAATTTCCATTCTCTGTAGAACAAGAACGTCACTCCTCTATTGACATGCATAAAAAACATCACATTTTCCTTTCTGCTGATGCTATAAATTCAATACCAATTCTCCAGCCAGTACAGTTATGAGCATCAAGTGTATCACGGACCCTCAAATCTCTCACAGTGGAAAGCTTACACAGAATGGATGCTGCTAGAATAATGCTGCTCCCTTTGATGTGACAACTTCCTTTCCTTCCTGATGATTTCTTGAGCATGTTAGAACAGTGGGGAATGCTTTAGTTCCAAACCAAGTCAGAGTGAAGACATTGGCTGCATAATATACACACTGTTCCATTTTTTTAAATCTGAAATTTGGATTCTCTTGTCTCTACTTTACAGTTGCTAAAAGCAATTATTGTCCCAGTAATGGCAAAGTGCTAAGCAACTCAGTGAGATCCTGTCTCTAAATAAAACACAAAATAGGGCTGGGGATGTGGCTCAGTGGTCGAGTGCCCCTGAGTTCAATCCCCGGTACCAAAAAAAAAAAAAAAAAAAAAGGCAGTAATTGTCCAAGGCTGGAAAAACTTAAATCTTCTCAGATGAGCATGTGAATGAATGAAGGGAAGTAAACAAAAAATAAAATTTTGAAAAATGAGGTCTGGTTGGGGAGCAGCTGGATATGAAAACCAAAAAAGGAACAGTAATTTGAAGTCTATTCCAGCTCTAATGCGGGTGTTGTGACTGTAAGGCAGCATCTACCCCATAGCATGCTTCTGAGTCCATCCGGAGATGTTCTGTTGCAGTCATCTGTATCTGTTTTATAGATCTGTGTGTTCTCTGGCATTAAAGGGCCATCTAGCTTTGGATCACACAGCAGTGAACAAATGGATAAAAGAACTTTAGAGTCAGGCATGGTGACGCACACCTGTCATCCCAGGAGCTTGGGAGTCTGAGGCAGGAGGATCACGAGTTCAAAGCCAGCCTCGGCAACTTAGGAAGGCCCTAAGCAATTCAGCGAGACCCTGTCTCTAACTAAAATATGAAAAAGGGGGCTGGGAATGTGGCTCCATGATTAAGCACCCCTAGGTTCAATCCCCAGTACCAAAAAAAAAAAAAATTTAGTAATAGTGACAGCATTGTGATCTTAGAATTTCAAGACAAATACTGCCATTACTATTAATGTTTAGATGATAAATTCCTGCTGTAAATGCAAACGTAGGTGGTTTGAAGGTGCAGTTTGTAGGAAAATGAATTATCAAAAAGAACAGTCCACCTTGATATGTGTTGTCATTGGATCTCCTGATTGTGGCTTGCCAGTAAAACACCACAGGTCCCTACTGGACCTGCAGAACATTGTACTAGACACCACAGTCTGTGCGCTTGGTCCTGCTCCTCACTATCTCGGTGTGTGCTCCAAGGTCTGGCCAAAACTCTTGATTATCCAGGTGAGGAAGATGTCTCCTTGTCTCACACCAGCTGTGCCAGACAGGTGCAGAGGGCCCTGGGTCCCTTCCCCGTGCAATCAGCTGGTGCCTCCCCAAGGTGCTCAGGCACACAACACAGACACAGGATGTCCACTCTGACAGAACTACTGCCAATTCTCAAAACACTGAAGTCTTAAAGATTATCTTTCTTCTTAAAAATTAATTCAAGATTTCCATTTTGGTTGGGTGCGGTGGCGCACGCCTGTAATCACAGCACTTTGGGAGGCTGAGACAGGAGAATCGCAAGTTCAAAGCCAGCCTCAGCAACGGGGAGGCACTAAGCAACTCAGTGAGACCCTGTCTCTACATAAAACACAAAACAGGGCTAGGGATATGGCTCAGTGGTAGAGTGCCCCTGAGTTCAATCCCTAGTACCAAAAAAAAAGGTTTCCTTTTTGCAGGTTTAGCTCAAAAGATATGCCCCCATTTTTTTTTTTTTTTTTTGGTAGTAAAATTAACACTCTAGCAAAATATCCCATGCTTAATCTTTAGTTTCACCTGTCCTGGGCACAGTACTCTCATCCCTTGGAGTCGCTGCAAAATCTCATTTCATTCCTGCACAACCTCAGGCTGTGGGAACTGTTGTCCTAACTGACAGATTTGGAGGGTTAGTAAAGTTAAGCAGGTTGCTCAAGGTAATGCAGAGAGGAACTAGTTGAACTGGGATTTAGATCCTGGTCCACTTGGCTCCAAATCTGTCCTGTAATCATTGCATTGAGGTAGGCAGGTGTTTCCCTGCATGAGGTACTGACCCTCACCCAATGATGGAAGCTGGCTAAGGGATCTTGGCTACTGGAGAGAATCAGGGACTCGTGGGCCCCATGAAGGACGCCCTTTTCCAGGTGAGGAGATGAGCTCTGGGGACTCTAGTAGTTACCATGAAGCCAGCCTAGGAAGGTACCTAGAGGCTGGAGAGCCAACGTCACTCATAATGTGGGACCTTCCTGCATATTCCTCACCTTTCAGAAAGACAAGACCAGGTAGGAGCAGGGAGGCCCAAGGCCCTGGAAAGAAAAGGCTATGTTGTAACCTGCAGTAAGTCCAGGTCCTTAGGGCTCGTCTCCTAAAGTTTTATTTCAAAGGCCTCTTGACCAAGGGATGTCCAGGAGAATCATCAGATCAAGCTCATCACGGACACCTTTTCAACCTGCTTGTTCTCTAGAAGGGAGAGAGGCCTCACCCAGCAAGATGAGCTAGTGGCTCTTGTAACCCTGGAGGTCCTGAGTACAGAGGGAAGGATGACCTGGGAGGCTCCTGACAAGCAGTGTGCCCAGGCCTGCTCAGCCTTCCCTCCCTGGCTGGCCTCTGCTGCGGAGGGAGCCTCCAACCTTCACCCTGGGGCCACTTCATCTCTTCCTAGAAACTCTGCCCCCTTCTTGAAGGTAGGGGTGTGACTTACCTGGACATCTCCCCCAGGAGTGGGAGCTCCCCAATGGGACCATTGCAAGGCCTTTGTTTTAGACCCATGTTCTATAGGAGGTCCCTGGTCCACCAGGCACTCACGCCACAGGGGTGGTGCCTGTCTTGCATCTGTTTCTCTGTGCGTCTCTGACTATCTGCTGAACATGGAAGATTCCCCTAGCCTGGCACAGGGTGCTCACTAAGTAGGCTCAGAATACAGAAATGGTCTGGTATTTGCCATTGGCCGGAGAGAACGTGGCCAAGGAGGAGTGCTGGCTGATAGAGAAGGAAAGTCCCGGATGAGATCTCTTCCTGGGGTCTGGGAGGCCCGGTGATATCAGTACTCCTGTCTCCTCCTGGGTCCTCAGGTGAAGGAGACCAACTCCAGCACTGCCCCTGCCTTGCTGTGGGATCCTGCAAGATTCGCTTGAACTTTGAGCCTCATTTTTACGACAGGGAGGTGAGTCTCGCCTTCGTGAAGATGAACAAAGGTAAATCACTATGGTTCTCTGAAGTAGAAGGACAGAGAGGGAGAGTACCAACTGTCTGTATTCCTCTCTGTGTCCCGGTAGAATCCAGTAGGAGATAACTGCCCCCAGTTTGATGGCTGTCATTCTGGTGTGTTCCCAAGTGCACCAGCAGGGGGAGCCAGACTCCTATTTTGAGGCCTGAGCTGCCCTGGTTGGGAGCTGGGAATGTCCTTTCTTAATAGGTATTGCTCCAGGCAAGGTGTGTCTGAGCCCGGAAAAGGCCACTAATCTCCAGCGATCTGAAATAGCTTGGTTATGTTTATTTAAAGCCAGTCACCATTTCTCACCTGTCTGACTTCCTCTGGGTGTGTGTGTGGCTGGCGGTGCAGGTGCACAGTAACTGTGTGACTGTTGATGTAGGGCTTTTGCCAGCCCACATCCTAGGCTCCAAGGCAGTGGCCAGTCAGGATGGTCCCCATGCCTGGAGAGGGTATAGCTGGTGCTGCTCATGCACCCGCTTTGGACTCTGCCTGTAGGAGTTGCTCTGTGTGCCCTTCAGGGGAAGAACCACCTCAGCAAATGGTAGAGACAACCCAGAGGTAGCCCCAGCCCCAGGATCCCTGCAGCAGACCCCCTCTCCTGGGCTCCTGCACTCAGATCTGAGTGAGGCCAGGATGCAGGAAATCCCAGTTACTTTTCCATCCAGAGGTAAGGTCCAGGAGGTTGGACAAGATGGTGAAACAAAATGAACAAAATCAAGAGCCCAGCAAGATCACCGTCTCGCCCAGGGACAAGCAGGTCCTCAGATCAAGTCATCTAGGATACAGGAGCAGCACGGTTTCTGCCCAGAGCCCCTCATCAGGAACCCTGTGAGAGAGAGACAAGTCGATAGGGTGGTGCCCACCAGGGAAATCACCGCTGGCAGCCCATGGCCTGTGGCTATATGGGGCAGAGAAGAGGAACTCAAACTGTGAAGCAGATTAGGCTAGCAGAGGCCCTTCCCAGCAGCTGGCTCAGAACCCCCATGTCACAAACATTTACTGGGTGGGGGGCACCGCAGGAGCTTCCTTTCCAATTTGGGGGCAGAGACCAGGAGGTTACAGAGCAGGGTGGCAGAGAACAACCACAGAGGGACAAGGCCCAAAGAAGCATCTTGAAGAAGGGGGTGGTACCTGCAAAGGCCTCTGAGAACCTGGAAGAGGCCATGATCACCTTGAGTCTTAAGGAACCAGAGGAGTTGTCCGGTGAGATTACGGGAGGTCCCACTGTGATTCCTGTTCCTGAGCAACCAGTGGGCCAGGCAGGCACACAGATCAGCAATGATATGACTTGGGACAGTCTGCTAAGCACTTTACAGCTTGCCAAGTTATTTGACTTTATTCTGTGAGGTAAATCAGAAAAGGAAACTCAGAGAAGTTAAGTAACTTATCCCAGGACACACAGCCAGAACTTTTGATTTCACTCCCTCAGTACTAGCTTCAACTGGGCTTTTAGGTAGCCTCTGCCCCTTCTTTTCCCCAACTCACTGAGGCAAACCCTGATGAAAACCACAGGGTCTGTCTTGGTTTGACAGGTCTAGAGCTTGGGTGCTCAGGTCACCCAAGTTGGTTAACATCTGGAGGCCTAGCTTACCCCACCCAAATACAGCTGGTGGGGCAAACAGTGCCACGGCGATCCTTTACAGTGAGTGCGATTCTGTCCAGAAGGCTGGCATTGGGATTCTTCTCCTGCTTTTTTCTCTTGCAGGGCTGGGACTGAACCCAGGGCTTCGCCCTGCTAGGTGAGTGCTCTGCAACTCCCCAGCCGTGGTGCCAGGATCTGCTCAAGCCTCCAGTACCCTCCTGTGAGCCTTGGTGATGCAGAGCCAGAGGAAGGGAGCCAGGTGTCCCCAAAGGACTGCTCAACCTGTCGGATGAGGCAGAGGTGTGCAAGGTGCGGAAAGGCTAGGGAAAGGGCAGCCCGGGAGCCCACTTGGATTGATCCTGAGATCCGCAGGGAGGAGCAAGAGACAGTCAGTGCAGGTGCCACAACTGGGTGGGGGCAGATGCAAAATCCGGAAGCTGCTCTCACCAGTTACAGGCAGGTGGGCAATTCCCGGTCCCTACAGATGGCGGGTTTACAGCGACCACCCTCTAAAAGCAGACTTTCCTTGCCCCAGTCAGTGCCAGGTCCCCTCACAGGTCCCCACCATGCCAGGCACTGTGGTGCATGCCTGTAAACCCAGCCACTCTGGAGGCTGAGACAGGAGGACTGCAAATTCAAGGCCAGCCTCAGCAACAAAACCCTGCGGTTCTCTACACAGTCAAGTGCCCAGATAACTTGCTGGGCTACAACTTTAGTAACACTCTCATGCCAAGGATGAGAGGATGAGAGAAGGATTGGATGGCAACGTGGTGGAGCCATTTTTTGAGCAGACTTGAAGACATATGGTACCTCAACCACATGCCCTCCCTTACAGGGTTGTTATCCAAGAAGACAGACTTCCCAATTCAGGGGAACTGGGATGATGCGCTACTATATGTGACCCTAGTGTGTTTCTTACCCCTGTGGAACTCCCTTCCTCTGTCAACCGGGGCACACCACCCATGGGGCTCTTTGTTTGTTTGTTGAGGTGGGGGGTGTTTCACTATGTTGCCCAGGCTGGTCTCAAACTCCTAGGCACAAGCGAGCCTCCTGACTCAGCCTCCCTCCTGAGTAGCTGAGACTATAGGCATATGCCACCACACTCAGCCAGAGAGAATTATAGATGAAACTTGTGGAACATCTGAAGCCTTGCCCAACCCATGGAGGGACTCCATAAATGATAACTGTAATCCTGACAGCCATGCTGGGTTCCAAAACCTTCAATTTCAGAGATCTTGTCTGTGTAGCTGTGGTGTGTCGGTGACAAGACTTTGTAAGTGAACTGCTGTAGCCGATGGTGGGCAAGATCAGCTCCACAAGCAGGGTACTGGGGAAGTTCCTGCAGACTAGGTGTGCTGCGACCCCTTGGACCAGTGTTGTGACCCACTCTTGAGCCAAGCTGGCCCATGTGTACATACACAAGTGCATACGTATATATTTTCTATTCTTTGTCTCTCTCCTTCCACCTGTCCTGAAGGGTCCTGGAGCTGGAGGGGCAAGAGTCATCATCCCACTGTGGAGTCAGTTCACACTTAGCTACTTGTTGTTGTTGTTGTTGGTGGTGGTGGTGGTGGTGGTGGTGCTGGGGATTGAACCCAGGGCCTTGTGCCTGCGGGGAGGCCAGCAGTCTACCAACTGAGCTATATCCCCAGGCCCCAGGTTGGGTTGTACAGTCACCACGTTTCTTCCTTTCCCGCTGCAGGCGGCTTTGTGTCCTAAGGGGAATCTGCTAAGGCAGAGCAGAGTCCTGGTCCCCATCCTGGGCCCTGCCCGCTGAGTGACGAAAGGGCTGCAGAGGCTGAGCTGGGCCAGGAGAAGAGGAGGGGCAGGGGCAGTTGGGGAGGGAGTGTGAGCCAGACGCCCTGGGGCGCTGTGTCTATTTATAGCTGGACACACACAGAGACACGCAGGCGCAGCAAAGGACTTCTTGTTTCCTGGAAACGTTACCAACTCTCTGCGTCTGACCAAATTTCCCAGGCAGCGTCATCCCCAAACAGGCAGAACTGGGTCCCCGGAAGAGATCTTTGGAAAACCCAAATCTGACGGTTCCACCGTCCTTGGGAACCTACAGCGGTGGCCCTGGCCTCGGGATGATCTTTGCAGGCATTCCTGACCACCCTGCTCATTTCCGGGTCTCCTCGGTCACCCCCCACACTCCTCCCAAACCAAAACGGGGTACTTGCCCCTGCTCGGCTCCAACCAGGCCGAGCCCTCTACACCCCGCGCCCGGGCACGCACGGCCTCTGCCAGGAGCGCGATCCCCGCCCGGGTTCTTCCAGCAAAGCCTTCCTGCGTCTCTGAGATGCGGCCCACTGGTGACTCCGCGGAGGTGTCTTTTCTCACCTCCCACATTGGTAGGAGACTCAGTTCCTCTGAATGCTGAGGACTCCGCCCGCTTATCTCACTGTGGTTCCTAGTCACATCTGTCCCCTCCTCCAAATCCTGAGGTTTTCGGGGTGGAGAACCCGCTGCTCACCTTCGCATGTCCAACATGTAGGTCAGCTCCTGAAGCAGGGCAGGCGCGCGGTGGGGAGTTGAGAGGAGGCCTGAGATTTCCCACCCGCTTCCGTGGAGGGCCTGGGGGTAATGCCTGCCTGGCCACCTGCTAGCCATGAGAGGGTCCAAGCTTCTCATCCTCTCCAGGTGTCCTGCCCTGTGAGGTGGGAAATAACAATAGAACCTCTCTTAGAAGATAACTGTGTAATTTTTGCGACGCTGTACATAAAGGGTATCCTAGAGTTCCTAGTGTGTATACATCTATTATTTTTTCTCACGACCTACAGTTTGTCTATTAGCAACTCCTATAGGCTCCTCCTTTAAGACACCCACTCACTTCTTATTTCCAGCTGCTTTCAGCCCAATCCTCACCACTACCATTTCCCACTGATGGCCTCTTGCCTAGTCCACTGGCTTCATCCTTGTCCCATGTCATTTACTTTCAACACAGCCTTCAAAGTGATCCCTTAAATGTGTGTCCCATCATGTGACTCCTCTGCCAGTTATTGTTGGCCTCTCCTCCTCACTCAGAGTAAGAGTCCAAGTCCTTATTGTGGTACTTTATACTAAATCTCACCTCCCACTTCCTCTCATCTCCTCCCTTCCTTGCTGCTCTCCCACCTCCAGCTGCCCCAGTACCTTTGCACTTGCTATTTTCTTGGCCTGGAATTCTAGTCCTTCAGATCCTCACTAGTTCCACTCTTTTTTTTTGTACTGGGGATTGAACTAAGAGACACTCAACCACTGAACCACATCCCCAGCCCTATTTTGTGTTTTATGTAGAGACAGAGTCTCACTGAGTTGCTTAGCGCCTCACCCTTGCTGAGGCTGGCTTTGAACTCGCAATTCTCCTGTCTCAGCCTCCCTAAGTGCTGGGATTACAGGCATGCGTCACCCCGCCCGGCTATTAGTTCCACTCTTAGTTTTCACTCACAGTTGCCTTCTCCAGGAGACCCTTCCAGGCCTCCTATCTAAACTTTCAGTAACATGTTCACTGTTACCATCTTCTATTCCTCTTCCTTGCTTTATTCTTTCACCATAGGCTTTATCTTTAGAATAAATAGAAACATATTTTCTGTGTTTATCTTTGCCCCAATAGAAAGTGAGTCTCAAGGGGCTGGGATTGTAGCTCAGCGGTAGAGCGCTTGCCTCGCATGCGTGAGGCCCTGGGTTCGATCCTCAGCACCACATACAAAGCAATAAAATAAAGACGTTGTGTCCACCTATAATTAAAAAAAATTAAAAAATAAAAAAAAAAAGAAAGTGAGTCTCAAGACAGTGAGGATTTTTTTTCATTATTATTATTATTATTTTGATACTTTGTGTGTGTGTGTGATGCTGGAGATTGAACCCAAGGCCTTGTGCATGCCAGGCAGACACTCTACCACTGAGCCACATCCCCAGCCCAACAGTGAGGATTTTTCCTGTTTAGCTTACTGCTTCATCCCCAGCAAAGAAAGCATCTGACATGAATAAGTGCTCAGTAAACACCTTGTTGAAAAAATAGATAAATCTGGGAGGTTCTGCTAGAGTTCATTTCTTCCTCTGTACAAGAGCTTGGAGCCATGAGACCATGAAGAGCTCAGACTGCTGTAAAATCCGGGAATAGCAGCACCCCAAAGCTCTGGGCTGGGTTCAGGCCTCTCCTCACTGGCCCTGGGCAGTCAGAACTGAATCAGGAGGCAGAACCAAACCATGCTTCTGCCTCAGACTGGATTTTCCCTCTCTCCTGGTCCAACCTGCAGTGGAGGCTTTGCTAGGAGCTCTTTTCTCTGGAGAGGATGGGCACTGGACCTATGCCCCAGGGTGAGGGAGCAGGGAGCCCCAGACAGGATCCCAGGGGGAGAAAAATGATGACCCTCTACTTTTCTCGCAGCAGGGATTAAGCCCAAGGGCACTTTACCACTGAGCCACATTCCCAGCTCCCCCCACCTTTTTTTTTTCCTATGGTAGTGTGGGGGATTGAACCCAGAGCCTTGGGCATGTGAGGCAAGCACTCTACCAACTGAGCTATATCCTCAGCCTTTTTAAAATTTTGAGACAGGCTCTTGCTAAACTGCATAGAGCCTCACTAAATTGCTGAGGCTGGCATTGAACTTGTGATCCTCCTGCCTAAGCCTCCTCAGCTGCTGGGATTACAGGTGTACACCACCACGCCTGGCTTGTTTAGTTTTCTTTTCTCTCCTTCTTTCTTTCTTCTTTTTTTTTTTTTTTTTTTCTGGTACCAGGGATTGAAATCAGGGGTACTTGACCACTGAGCCACATTCCCAGCCCTATTTTGTGTTTTATGTAGAGACAGGGTCTCACTGAGTTGCTTAGTGCCTCACCGTTGCTGAGGCTGGCTTTGAACTTGCGATTCTCTTGTCTCAGCCTCCCAAAGTGCTGGGATTACAGGCGTGCGCCACCACACCTGGCTTGTCTGGCTTTCTAGAGGTTCCCCCAGGGCCTTTCCTAGAGGGGAAGTCAGCACCATCCTATTGGGACTTGGTTTCCCAAAAAAGCGACATGTCAGGCTCCACAAGGTCTCGGGATTAGCCTTTAGGATTTCCTAGTCTCTAGAGGTTCAACCTTCAAAATCCACCCCACCCCAGGTGTCCAGGGTCCTGGTTTTGTGAATGTTTGCCTGATGTCCTGGCCATTTTGGGTCCATTCAACTAGACTTCTCCTGTTTGAACTAGGAGTGAAGTAATGGTGAACTCATCCTTACCCACTCAGCCCCCAACCTGCAGAAGTCTCCTGAGGAGAGCATTGGCCCTCTTTCCCTTCTGGCCTCCCTCACCTTCCTGCCCGAATCCCATTCCCAGTCCTCCAATTCATGGAGGCAACCTCTCTCTGGCCTCTGGCACAGGTGGTGGACCCTCTACTCCCAAGCCCCTCCCTCTGTCCTAAGAACACTTTTTTCCAGGCTTCTAGCTGTGAGTGACGCATCAGCTGCAGGCACACAGTGCACCTGCGCAGAGCAAACTGTGACAGGACCTGAGAAAGCCCAAGAGCAGGAGAAACTGAAGAAGGCCCAGGAGTCGTTGCTCTCCGGTTGCTCTCCGTCACAGCTTGGAGGCTGGGTCATCAGACAAGGTCTGTAAATACCGCCTGAGTGGCCTTGGCTGCTGGGTTGGGAAGGTGACGTTCTACTCCCCAAATAGAATTCAGCCTCAGGCATTCCCCGGGGGCTTGGGAGAGCAGCAAGAACCTGTCCCTCCCCCTACATACCCTAGAGCCAGGACCCAGAGTGTGGGGACCTGTAGCTCCCAGATCTATGGCAGGATTGCGCCAAAGATATGGTAAGTGTGGCCTTTGCAACATGTTTGTGTCCCTGGAACACTCGAGGGAGGTCCTTGTCTTCAACAGTTTATAAGAGGGACAGAAAATGCTGTCCCCCTAGAAAATAAGCAGAGACTCAGATGCTCAGGGGAAACCAGAGTAGGAGCAAAGGACATCTACGTTTAGGCCCACAGAAAGCCATCCACTCCCTCTGCTGTATTTGGGGCCTCCCAGGAGGATGTGGACAGTGCATTCAGTGTGCACCTCCACAGGCCAGGTGGAAACAAGGGTGACCAGAGCCATGCAAATGTGCAGTCAAGCTTTCTGTCCCTTAGAGCCGGTCTCTCTCCAGCCACCCTTCCCACTCCAATAACCCTCCCCCTCTGCAGAGCAGAGGGGTGATGATGAGACTGCCATCTGCCACCTCCCCCACATGCCAGGTCCTTGAGCAGGGGTCATCTGAAAGGCTTGGGTAACCGAGATAAGATCCTTGCTGCCATTAAACATTGATAGGCCCGCAACATGGTGAGAACGCTCCCTGCAGAGAAAGTCCTGGGCTAGTCTATGGGGGTGGGGAGGCCACAGCAGCTGGGCCATTAAAAATGAATGGAAACTCCTGGAAGGGGCTGCCTCTCTTAAAGTGGCAGTTCTCCTATTAGCCAGGGGGTGGGGCCAGCAGGATTCACAAAAGGCCTAGACCCTAAGTAATAGAAAAGTCTTAGTTATGCCCTTCACTCTCTGTTATTTGGGTAGAAAGAACATGGGCTCTGAATTTGAGTCTCAGCTTGACCCTATAGTATAGCTTTAAGCACCCTGAACTTCAGTTTGTCTGTAAAATGGGCTTTATACTTATTCAAAAGGTTGCCATAACCAAGTGCGGTGGCACATGCCTGTAATCCCAGCAGCTGGGGAGGCTGAGGCAGGAGGATCACAAGTTTGGTGCCAGCCTGAGCAATTTAGCAAGGCCTTAAGCAACCCAGCGAGACCCTTTTTCTAAATAAAATATAAAAAAGGGCTGGGAATGTGGCTCAGTGGTTAAGTGCTCCTGAGTTCAATCCCCGGTACCCCCCCCCCAAAAGTTGCCATAAGAATGAAATGAGACAGGTGTGGTGATGGTAGTGATGTGCCCCTGTCACCCTAGCAGCTTGGGAGGCTGAGGCAGGAGAAGCACAAGTTCAAGACCAGCCTCATCAACTTAGTGTGGCCAGCTGGGCGCAGTGGCACACGCTTGTAATCCCAGCGCTTAGGGAGGCTGAGACAGGAGAATCGCGAGTTCAAAGCCAGCCTCAGCAACAGCGAGGCTCTAAGCAACTCAGTGAGACCCTGTCTCTACATAAAACACAAAATAGGGCTGGGGATGTGGCTCAGTGGTCGAGTGCCCCTGAGTTCAATTCCTGGTACCAAAAAAAAAAAAAAAAATACTGGGGCTGTGGCTCAGTGGCAGAGTGCTTGTCCAGCATGCACAAGGCCTCAGATTCGATCCCGAGAACTACAATGAATGAACAAGAAGGAATGAAGTAAAATAGAATGTGTAAGTTGGTTTGTACAGGGCTTAGTCTGTTAGAAATGGTTCTAACAGGTCGACACCTGCCCTTGCCTCAACTCCTCCTGGAAGTAAACCTCTTTCCATACTCGAGTCCTTAAGGGAGACTCTTTCTGGCCCTGTGGGATCCTTTCTCTGCCCCTCCCCACCTCAAGGCTTCTGGAGACCCTGGTCTCCTGTTATCCTGGTGACCTGTTTGCTGGCCTCTCCTCCTCCCCCAGGCCTCCCACCCTCTAGGTATCTTGGGGGCCGTTGATTTTTCTAGTACCAGCTCGGTGTTCAGTGTGTCCTAGTGACTGAGAAATATTGAACTAAGTTGAAAAAAAAAATGTGACCAACATATTGAAGGCAAAAAGCAAAAGATGGAAGGAAGTAGGGTCACTTGGCACAGATCATCACAGGCTGTCCAGGAACACAGGACCTCAGGTATGGTTAGTCCAATACCCTCATGTATAGCAAAGGGAACTGAGGCTCAGCAAATTGGTGGCATTCAGAGAGTTCAGGGTGCTTAAAACCATACTCCTGCTGGGCTTGGTGGCACATGCCTGTAATTCCAGTGGCTCAGGAGGCTGAGGCAGGAGGATTGCGAGTTCAAAGCCAGCCTCAGCAACAGCGAGGCCCTAAGCAACTCAGTGAGACCCTGTCTCTGCATAAAACACAAAATAGGGGGGCTGGGATTATGGCGCAGTGGTAGCGTGCTCGCCTAGCGCGCATAAGGCACTGGATTCGATCCTCAGCACCACATAAAAGTAAAATAAAGATATTCTGTCACCTACAACTAAAACAAATAAACATCAAAGAAAAAAAAACAAACAAACACAAAATAGGGCTGGGGACGTGGCTCAGTGGTCGAGCGCTTGCCTGGCATGCATGAGGCCCTGGGTTCACTTCCCAGAATCATATAAGAAAGAAAAAAAGAAAGGAAGGAAGTAAGAAAGAAACCACTCCTGACCCTTGGCACCATGCAGGAGAGCTGGGGCTGCGGCTGACCCACTCTGTCCCTGTCCCTGGGCAGGTGCTGTGAGGGGTTTGTGACTCACTCCCAGTTCCATAGTCAGCACAGAATGCAGGCCCAGGAAGCTCTTGCAACGCCCAGGCCAGCAACACTGCTCTCTTTAGGGGCACCTGGAATTTCTTGTTTGCAGACTGGACGTGCATTTGGCTCTGCGTGTTTTGGTTCTGGCAGTAGTGTCAGGTGCTTCCTTGGTGCTGAGAGGTCAACAATTGAGCAGAAGTGTTTGAAGAGGGAAGAGGATGAGCCGAGTCTAACAGTCAGTCCTTTCTCTGCATGGTGTTTGCCCCCAATAACCCCCTGACTCAACCTGTTACTAAGTCATGCTGTTATTACAGACCCTGGGCTCCTTCCTGCTGGAATCACTTTGGGTTTCCTAGTGGAGTTGCCCAGGGCAAAGATGGATGGGATCTGGATGGCCTGTTGGAGCAGGGAGTCAGGAGGTAGGAGCTCCAGGTCCCAGTTGGCCTCTCTGATAACATCTTATTAGCCAAAAGTTCAAAATCAGCCTGGGCTGCTTAGTGAGACCCTGTTTCAAAAGAAAACAGAAAAAGGGCTGGGATGTAGCCTAGTGGTAGAGAGCCCTGGGTTCAATACCCAGTATTATAATTATACTAACAATAAATCTTAGCCTATTCTGTGGGATCATTATGAAAATTAAATAACACAATAAACATGAAAGTTCTAGGAGATAATCCATATCATTATGATAAGGGGAGGGACCTAATGAACAGTTGGGGATACCTTTGCCAACCAGGTTTCTTACACTGAAAAGGTTCTCAAACCCTCCCCCCTCCCAGTGGCTCAGAATGACTTGTATCACCCCGTTGCTGCTGGGGAGGTGTCTGTGTGCTCTTCATGGTCCAGAGGAAAAAAGTGAGACTTCCTCTTGCTGCGCCAGAGTTCAGAGGTCAGAGAACGGAGGGATGGATAGATAGACAGACATATATTTACATATATATTACATAATATATGTGTGTATTATGTGTGTATACATACATATTACACTGGCCTGATTCAACAGTGTCAGAATCAGCCAGTTGCAACACCTGTAATCCCAGTGGCTCAAGAGACTGAGGCAGGAAGATAGTGAGTTCAAAGCCAGCTTCAGCAAAAGCGAAGCGCTAAGCAACTCAATGAGACCCTGTGTGTAAATAGAATACAAAATAGGGCTGGGAACTGTGGCTCAGTGGTCGAGTACACCTGCGTTCAATCCCTAGTACTCCCTCCCAAAGAAAGTGTCAGAATCAGGGAGAGACTTTCATCTCACAACGGTGGAGAAAGACTACAGAGCCTCTCAAGTGAGATCCTTGCTTAGAATAACAGTATTTGCTGCAGTCCTGGTGTCTTATATGTATTACTTCATTAATCCACAGCTATCCTGAGTGGTAGATACCACTGAGGAAAGAAACCCAGAGAATATATGAAGTAACATGTCCAAGCTAGTATTCGAGCTCCTTAGTGTGCCTCAGTCGTCTCTTCCACAGACTACCTGTCACACCTTTGGTCTCTCTTAAGAGATCACCCTGCAGAGCTTTCTGGGTGAGGAGGAACTTTTGTTACAATAACCAAGCCCAAAGAAATGTCTCTGGACCTTTGGAGAGATGTTCAAAACCCCTTCTCCATCCCAATTCCTGCTTGATAAGCCAGGAACAGAGCTATCCTGTATCTTCCACAACTTTCTTTCTTTCTTTCTTTCTTTTTTTGGTACCGGGGATTGAACTTCAGGGGTACTCGACCACTGAGCCACATCCCCAGCCCTATTTTGTGTTTTATGTAGAGACAGGGTCTCACTGAGTTGCTTAGCGCCTCGTCGTCATTGAGGCTGGCTTTGAACTCGGGATTCTTCTGTCTCAGCCTCCCAAAGTGCTGGGATTAAAGGCATGCGCCACCGCGCCCGGCCTTCCACAACTTTCTGCTCCCTGGCCAGGTGCACTGTGAATGAGGGCAGGTGCTGGGCTAGGGCTTCCTACCTCAAAGGTTCTCTGGTCCCAACAACATAGGCAGCCCACTGATGGTGGTCTGTGCCAATGGCTTTCAGACAGGAAGCTGCTGGGTGGCTTGCCTTTCATAACACCTCTGAGAAGAGATGACCCAGAGGGACAACCTGGTGAGAAGTGAGATCTGGAACCACTGTGACTGTCCCCCCTCCAAAGCCCCAATCATTCTCTAACTGGTTCCACAGGACTTGGCTCCGCCTGGCTCTCCGGGCCCCTCCTGCAGTCAGCAGCTCTTCAGTGAATCCTAAGCTAGCATGATTCAGAGGAGGAATGAACACATATAAACCCTCCATAGCCAGAGAGCGATTTGTCTACGTAGTCCCATGTGACAGAAACAAAGTTTTGTCCCAAGAAGCCGTTTGGCTGCTTGCCCCTCCTAAACACACACTCCCGTTGCACACACTGTGGTTAGTCTGTGCTGCTAGAGAACAGAGGCCCAGGAACAGCCCTGGGGGAGCCAGCTTGTCCACTCTCAGGACCTCAGGACAAGGAAGGAGGTGGGGCAGATAGAGAAGCCCAGATCACTCAAGTGGAAGACACTTGAGGATATGTTGCCTGCCCTCAGCAACAGGTGCACTGTGAATGAGTGCACCCTGAGGAGTTGGGATGGGTGGGCCTTCGCCGCCCCAGCAGGGAGTTTCAGAAGGCAGGACCACTTGCAGAGATGACAGCTGGTGGAAGAGGCCCGGAGGCCCAGGGAGTGACCGGCAGAAATAACATGGTCCCGTGATGGCATCGCTTACAATGGGCTTTGTAACTACATTTCACTGGGTCCTGACAGCCACTCTGGTCATTTTTCTTATGAAAAACCTTGAGGTTCCTTTTCAGGTTTTTCTGAGTGGCCAGGAACTCAGGACTTCTGTCTCCCATTCTTTCTTTTTTTGGCCTGGAAAAGTCATGAGAAATCTCTCTCCTGGGAGGGTCAGCCCTCAGGAAGCATACAACCTCACTTTGTTTATTCATTTGGTACTGGCTATTGAACCCAGGGGTGCTGTATTACTAAACTACATTGCCAGTCTTTTTTTTTTTTTTTTTTTTTTTTAAGGAAATCTGCATGTGTATTTTATTTTCATTAGAAAAATATTATCTATATAATATCTTGGTCCACTTTGTTCTCCTTTACTTTTACCACTCAAGTCTGCATACTTTACTCAAGTAAAAGGAGAATCACATATCTAACATGAGAACTAAATGTTTCACATCATTAAATAGGATTTAATTGAATTAGGCTTGCTCCTTATTATTTTTCAGCAACAATAACTCATCTATCCTACATGTTATTTTCCCCATACTTTAGTTTACTTGAGTGACTATGTCATGAGCCCCTTCTCCCATATTCACAAATGAGTGTACATATGTGTAACTTATAGTATCAGTAACTGGATTCATGATGTAATATTCAATTTATGACAAATCCCTCTATGATATGATATTTCCATGATGATAGCAGATATTTTAGTACACGTACACTTTCAACATCAATTGTAAAAATCAATGTTAATTTAAAGACATGATGAGAATAACACTGCCCACTTATAGACCTGCTGTTGTGAGAGGTCCCTGGACAGCTACTGCTTCAATTTCGATGCGTGCTCCTTTGGGTAAAGCAGCGACTTGGTAAGCAGCTCTAGCAGGAAAATTACTCTTGAAATACTGTTTGTAGATTTCATTGACAGTATTGAAGTCATTCATGTCAGCCAGCAAAACAGTTGCTTTGACCACATTAGTGAAGTCACAGCCTGCAGCTTTCAGAATTTCACCATGTTTGTAAGAGCTTGTTTAGTTTCTGCTGCTATCCCTCCTGGTACAAGCTGTCTGCTAGAAGGATTCATACCTATCTGTCCAGAGATGTAAATGGTCTTGTCCACTAACACCGCTTGACTGTAGGGACCAATGGCCCCTGGGGCTTTCGCGGTGCTGATCACCTTTCTGATCAGGGACGACATATCTAGTCCTTCTTCCTCACGCCCTTCCGGGAGAAGACACCCCTTCACCAACCCTGCTCGATTCTCGCCCAACAACTGACTAGCCCAGGGCAGAGTCTGAGCGACCGCCCGCCAGTCTTTTCATTTTGAGACAGGCTCTCACTAAATTGCTCAGGGCCTCACTAAATGGTCAAGGCTGGCCTCAAACTTTTAAATCCTCCCAACCTAGCCTCCCTAGTTGCTGGGATTATAGGCATGAGCCACCATGCCAGGCACAATCTGGCTTTCTGAGGAAGCTGCTTCCTCCCAGTCCTGTGCAGAGCCCCTCAGAGACAAGTTATGGTGATAAACAGTGTGTGCACCAGGGTCATACTGGTGAGAGTTGGTGGCTAAAAGGCAGCCAGCAGCAACGGAGGGCACTTAGACTTAAGTAGCAAGCCCTATCATGGAGCATGGGTGTGGCTCCAGCAGGCAGAGTTCACCCCACTGGGACATGTGGGCCCGCACGCTGCCATGGGGCTTCCTCTTTCTGCCAGGGGAGCAGGTACAGGCTCCAGAGTCACCTGCTTGCCAAGGTCTTTAATCACAAGAGTACGGGTGAGGTAAGGCGAGTGTCTTATTTTTAAACCAATCAATGAGAGGGCAGCTATTCTTGGTCATGAGGTAACAGGGAGAAACAGGTTGCTCTGGGTGGCAGAGGGAAGAGGAGGGTTTGGGTGAGTGGAACTGGTTACCCAGTGACTTCCCTTCTAGGCAAAATGCTTGCTTTCCTCCCAGGAAGAGTGGCGGGGCTCTGAGTAGAGGCTGTGGGCTGGAGGTTTCTCCCAGTCCTGGGAACTCAGAGCAAAACCAGCCAGTACATTTTGACCCTAAAGAGACTGACATGGTCTTGGGCTCTGTGTGGTGTGAAAGCTGGAATCCTTGAGTCTGGCGAGGCTCCCCTCCTGTCTCATTCCCAACCCTTCCATCAGCCCAGAGGAGAGATGCAGCTTCTCCAAATTCTGATGAGGTCTCCTCCTTCTGCCCCCTCACTGGGATGTGCTAATAGATGAAAGGAAACTTGCTTTGATTGAGCTCCTACTATGTGCCCTGCCCTGGACTTGGCACTGGGGGTTGTGAGATGAGTGACTTACTTCCTGCCCTGAGGAGTTGTCCCCTGGGGAAGTCTGACTTAACCTCTCCAATGCAAGTAAAGGGAGAGCTGTCAGAACTGTGAGCAAGACGCCCAAAGCTGTGTGGGGTGCGGGGAGTAGCTGAGAATGAGAAGGGAGATTCACCAAGCAGAGGACTGAGGGGTGGGGGCTGTTTTCAAAGTATTTTCAACAGCGTTTATTCTCTTGGCTCTCAGAGGAAGGGACTCCAGCCAGAAAGTGTCCTCCCTGTTTCAGTGAGAAGGAAATTGGACCTCAGAAGGGCTCAGTGGCACAGGGAAGGGCAGAGCTGGGAGATAAACACCTATCTTATATTTCCATGGTTGCTACTCTTCCTTCCAGGCCAGGCTGGGGTCAGGATGGAGGAGGAAGTGGCAGAGGTGATGAGGAATCAGAGGGACCTCAAAGACAGCTGAAAGGCACAAAGCCATGAAAGGCAAGGCTGGTATACCTGATGATTCTGGCCAACTCTCCATGTGGTGTCCTGGAGAGGATTTCCATGATTACTGCTATTGCTACTAATAGTAATGACAGTCACTATTTATTGGGTGCTCACTCTGTGCCAGGTACTAAATATTATAGAAGGAATTAATATATATGCAAAATGCTTAATAAAGATGATGACCCCTTTTAATTCTCAAAAGAATGAATATGAGCTGGGCGCGGTGGCTCAAGCCTGTAATCCCAGCACTTAGTGAGGCTGAGACAGGAGAATCGGGAGTTCAAAGCCAGCCTCAGCAACGGCGAGGCGCTAAGCAACTCAGTGAGACCCTGTCTCTACATAAAACACAAAATGGGGCTGGGGATGTGGCTTAGTGGTCGAGTGCCCCTGAGTTCAATCCCCAGTACCCAAAAAAAAAAAAAAAGAATGAATATGACTAATACTTTTATTTCAAACATGGGCATTGAGATTCAGAGAGCTTAAAAATCTGCCCAAGACCTCACCACCAACCACAGAGCTAAAGTCCTAACTGACTCCAAAGCCCACAGTCATGACCACTGTGCAGGCACTAACATTATCCTTTCCTTAGTTCTTCAATAATTTGGCCATTATCCAGTCCCAGGACACTGAGGAAAGAAGCCCCCCATCCTCATCAAAGGGAGGAAGCCCCCCCCACACACACACAGTCTTTTAAGTTCCCACACTTAACCTCATTTTGATCATTCACCCTGAGACCAAGCTTCAGGGACACTGTCCATAGCAGAGGTAAATTTGCCACATTCTCTACCAGTTCCCTGTGAAGGAGGGCCACTTTCTCTCTCCACCCCACTATGCCCATTCTATCCCTGTGACCCGAGCTTGGGGGTGGGGTGAGGTTTCCACCCAACGAATTCTCTACAGGCAGAGACTGAGCTCAGGCCAAAGAGGAAGCGGGTCTTAAAGAGGAAGTGTGGGTAGGCATCCTGAATGTGAAGGGATGGTTTGCGAGACCCTGGGACTTTCCCCTAAGTCCGAGCCCCACCCTCAGACAGAGTCAGCCAAGTTCCCCAACACGTCCCAGGCTGTGAGCCCGTGGGCCAGTGCTGACTCTTCCCATCTGCATCCTATATGCCTCAGACTCTCTCTCCCTTCATCCTGGAGTCCTTTTACTTCTTACAGTTCCTTTTGCTTTTCCACTCACGAGCATTCCTGGTGCCCATGCACAGACGCACGCACACAAGGTCAGGTGAGACAAGGCAGGCGAGGGCGGAGATTTAACTGGCTTCCCCTGAGCACAGCTGAACTAAGCAACCAAGCCACCCCTACCTCCAAGGCGGCTCCTGGTGAAACTCGGTTGAAACCGAGTCCTGCCGCTTTTCTCAAAAGTCTCTTCCTTTTCTGTTTTCCTCTACCTAGCAGGAGGACTCCCCAACACTTTCCCAGGATCCTCCTCCATCATTCCCAGGCTAGACCTTTTTATCTGACTTGGCTGGGAACTGGGTGGGAAGGGGGTCCCTTTACCGCAGCACCTCCCCAGAGGCTTTCAGGGGCTCTCTGGAAGCACTGATGCCTAAGGGTCTTTTTTTCTGTTTCAAGAAGGAAAAGGCCAAGTATCAATGAGACATGAAACTGTCTTTAAACAACCCAGAGGGCAAAATCCCTCGGCTCTACCTACTAGGGCTGATCAGGAATTTCGCACCCTTCCCACTTCGAGGCTAAGTGAGCAGACAGAACGCACTCAGATGCCCAGAGAAAGTCCCCGAGACCCAACTCCCTGTGCTCGCCAGGGACAGAATGATCGGGCTCCAGGTCACCCGCGCTGGGTTCAGCACCCGCATTCACGCAGAAGAGCAAAGCCCGCCTGGTGGCCACCAGCGGCCAGGCCTGGAGATCGCAGCCTGGCAGGGGTTAACCGCGGCGCGGTTGGGTGGGCGCGGCAGCTGCCTCCGCCTCCCACTGCGCAGCGTCACTTGTTTTTGAGCGGGCGCCGCGCCTCCCGCTGGCCGCTGACGTGGACCGCGGCGCGTCACGGCCCTGGCCGCCGGGAAGCGCGGCCCTTATATGGGCATGGACTCCGGAGGGCTGGGCTGGGACGCGCGGGGAGGGGACAGTGCCGGCTGTCTAGAGCTGGCTCTTCTCTGCCAGGCAGTGCCCTGGTGGGGCAAAGGTGAGCCGCGCTCGGAGAAGGGACGCTGGCCTCGCGGCTCTCGCTGAAAGCCAGGGAGTCCGGGTGGGCCGCCTTCCCAGAAGTTATCTCCCGCCTCCTCGTTGAGTTTCTCATGAAATGTGCAGAGCTAGATTGAAATGCAGACGACCAGTTGGCCTTTCGCCGGTGCGCACGGTCCATGAATGTCAGTGCCCCTAAAGTCCAAAGGCCAGAGGGCCGTGAGGCAGGGCCAGTGTGGGGTAGTGGAAAGGACAGCTTTGCCCCTGTCATGTAAGCTTAAATCAGCCTCAGAATCCTTTCAGGCCTTTTTCCTTCTCCGTAAAATATAGTGGACAGTTTCCTCTGCCCTTGTGTAGATCAGATGAGCAAGAACCGCTTGCGTAAGTGATGTGTAGTGATGGTCACGCCTTCAGTGTTGACGGCGTGCTGAGAACTACCTGTCCAGGTGACCCTTCTGAGGAAGAGGCCCGGATGCTGACAGATTTCACCTCCGCCACACCTGCCTCCCTGGGGCCGCACCCAGCTTCTCTGCGAATGTCCTTTGACCCCGTTGAAAAGCTTAAGGTTTGTAAACAAAAGCATCTGGTGTTGACCTTGCTCACCCGGCTGTTTGTTTTGGGCTTGTGCTGGTGAGCAAGCGTTGAGCGAGTTTGACATTACCTTCCAGTTCAACCAGGGACGGGGACTAGAATCGCCAAAAGCCTAAGGGTGAACATTTATCTTATGATCCATTCCTATAGCACCAGCCACCGCAAGAAAACTGCCTTCTGCTGCTAATAAGGCCTCCGTACTTCCAAATCAGCCAAGGCTCACATCTCCCAGCCCCAGCAAACTATTTCCTCCTAGCCACCAGCTAACGGCTGGTGCCCTTATTTCACCCCTCCCCCTTCACTAATTGTGAGCCATGTTTGTGCATTGCTCCTCTGTTCACACCTGTCTGCTGGTGGCTTTGTGTCTGTTTACTCTCTATAAATGCAACTCCCTCCTCTGGAATTTGAGATGTCCAGAGGGCAGAAACCATTTCTCCCAAAATCAGACTTTAGAGACCCCACCCTCCACCCCTGAGGATAGGGACAAATTCCCTTCCTTTAATCTCTCTCTAAGACAAAGGGGACAAAAGGTGTTTAGATCTTGAGGTTAAGTGATTGATATATAAATGGCAGTGAGTCACAGGGTCAGCCAGACAAGGTAAATGTCTGCAGCTTGCTCCTGCTCCCACTTTTCCTTCCCACTCTGGCTTCAGCAAGCCCCACAGATCCTGCCAGGGAGGACTGGTTGCCAAGAAGTCGATGGCACTGTGAGCAGGCAGTATCTTCCCTTTGGAAGTGATTGTTCTCACTACAGAAAAGGCAATTGAGGGCGATACCTCATTCCGTGCTCCCAAGGGTAAACTGTCAGCTGAGGTCAGCTGCTGCTTTAGGGCCGGGCAAGACTGGCTCAATCCTTCATTCCAGGATGGAAGGAAGGGAGGTTGGATGTTCTTCGAACTATTCCAGAATCCCCTGGCTGTGGGGATGGAGAAACAGAAGCCATGGCTCCTCATCAGTGCCTCTGGCTTTGAGCTTCTGTTTTGCTCAAGTCAGTTCAGTTTAGGAATCCTCTTGCTGACCCATGAGTGCTCTTCTTATTGTGGGCCATACATCCACAGCCCTTTTCCTTGTTTCTACATAGGAACTCCTTCTGAGGGCTTGATGTGCTTGGGACCAAACCTACTTTATTGAAGGTTTGAATGTACAGCAGGGATTAATACAGCAAGTGTGCAAACAACTTAGAAATGCAGCATTGGGCGTTTTTCTTAAAACTTCCCTAGGCTCCCCCACTAAGGTGGGCTTGAGTCCCCATCCCACACCGCCTGGTGCCAAGTCCACGTGCTAGTCAAGCTCTTAGAGGTGTCATCTCCTTCCCTCTTTGCCTCTTCCTTTTAGGAGCAAAAATACAGAAAATCCTGTTTTCTTCTGCATAGTAATTCAGCTTTTTCTAACCCTTGCCTACACCTCAGAGCCTCCCAAAGAATTCCATGAGATGGGCCCAAAACTTCTGTGTGGATTAAATTCTTAGGCAAAGAGCGGGCAGTGCCTCCTAAGCCTAGCAGTCAGGCTGGAGGGGTAGGGCCAGGGGTCTTCCTGGACTTTTAACAGATCCCTCTTTGAATTCAGAAGCTGGGGGCAGGGAGTTGTGATCTTTTAGGAGCTAACCCTCCCCACTAAGATCACCATTCTGCTCTGAATTTGGAAGCCCAGTCTTTGCAAAATCCCATGAGCATTTGCTTCAGTACCTACCTTGCTTTTGCACAGCCAGGGCCTGAGGGAAGCCGCTGAGCCACCTGGGACACCAGGCAATTTCTGACTCAGCAGGGCTCAACCCCTGACCTAAGGGAGGTCCTCAGACAAGAGGGAGGGAAGGAAACCCTGAGCTGAGGATAGGAAGAAGCTTGGAGCTGCTGCTGCTCCTCATTATCCCAGCCATTATCCTGATTCAGCTTATTCCTGTTGTCATTATGCACTCTCATTAAAGGGTTAAGTCCCCACTTAGGGTGACACTAAATGCCATCTGGGAATAACTTCAGATTCTTCCACTCCAACAACAACAAAATAAAAATAGAAGAGAATCCTTGGCTCCAAAATTCCAACATAGGGATTCACACCACAATCCCATTTTGAAGAATGTGTCAATGTTGGGGGGAGGGTATTTAATATTTCATATTAAAAGCTAAACTCATGCTGGACTCAGAGGTGCACGCCTGTAATCCCAGCAACTGGGGAGGCTGAAGCAGGAGTAAAGAGCACCCCTGGGTTCAATCCCCAGCAGACCACCCCCCAAAACTGTATAATTCCTTTTTGCTTTGGCTTCCTGGAAGCTCAGAGGCAAATTTAGGAGTTTAATTCAAACAAACTAAAAAATACCTCTTTCTCTCCTTCCTATTACAAAGTAATTTCTAATATTTAATATAATGTAAGCACATACATGTAATTATCCTCTTTTGTATATGATTTAATATCTTAAGCTACCTCAAATTCTTCTTGGAAGTAAACAGAGTATAAATCACAAGTACTAATAGTTAACATGTACTGACCACTATGTGCTGGGCATCATTCTAAGTATCATAAACTCATTTAATACTCCAACAAGTCTTCAAAGGAAGAACAATTAGCCTCACTCAGTAGTTACACAGTTGTTTTGCTTTTTTTGTTTTTTTGGGGGTTTTTTGGTACCGGGGATTGAACTCAGGGGCACTCAACCACTGAGCCACATCTCCGGCCCTATTTTGTGTTTTATGTAGAGACAGGGTCTCACTGAGTTGCTTAGCACCTCGCCTTTGCTGAGGCTGGCTTTGAACTCACGATTCTCCTGTCTCAGCCTCCCTAAGTACTGGGATTACAGGCTTGCGCCACCGCGCTAGTCTGCCCATTCTTAATTTAATGAGACCACCACCAACAACCTGATTCTTAGTAGAAGGGGTGCACAAGGTAGGATTTAGAATCCTTTCCCATCTTTCCCAGCCTGTCTTTGTCCTACTCCTGGGTGTGTCGAAGTGCAGGGTATAGAATCCAGGGC
>PVHX01022322.1:0-27891 GCA_004024805.1 Geosciurus inauris | reverse complement strand
CTTACTTAATTTAAATCTAAAGGTTAAAGTCAATTGTCCTTTCTTTCAACACAAAGGTTCATAAATTTCTAAAGGTTTTTACTGTGTCATTTAAAATAATGGAATAATTTGCCTAACTTCAAAAATTTACAAGGATTATTTTGGGATGTGGATCTAAATGAAGGGTAAATTTCTAAGGTTTATGTTTATGACTAATTTAACTATAATTAATATAAGCTTATTCAATTTAAACTTTAATATACTAATATAAAAATCTAAAACAGTGTTCTGCTCTTAATAAGATAACTTTCTTACATTTGTCAGGTTTTATCACTTGGGAAATTAACTTTCAAAAATTAAGGTTTATATAACTGTGGTTAAACAACATCAATGCAATTATGGTTCTATTAGTCCTATTTTCATATTAAATGTGTTCATATCTTCCAGGTATACAAGTCTTTAAAATAGAAGGTTTAAAAGAATGTTATATCAAGATGATGTTCTCCAAACCAAAGTTATATGGTACTTTTACACTTACAAAGATAGCAAATTTTATTGAGGGTTTATTTCTATAACTAAACCTCTTATCCATAAGATAGAGTTTTCTGTTACCTTTTACACTGAGATAAAATTTAAATGTTTCCTTAAGTAAATGAGAGCCTAATCTATTTAAAGTCTAATATTGTAAGACATAATCTTTACTACTTTTCCACACCAAAAAAGGTCAAAAGCCCTCTCAGCTTTTTCTTAATTCATGTTTTAAATGTAATATCATATTATATTAACTAGCATTCATGTAAAGTCAAAAAATAATGTATGTAAACTTTATAAAATGATATTTAAGAAACAAAGATCAATTTCAAAACTAAGATACTTTAAGATTTTGCAAGGAGCCCTGCCTTACCCGAGATAAAGTTCTGTCTCCCAGCTTATTACAATGGCTTCAAAGTGGGCCACACTCTAGTTCATTTAAAGTTATGTTCAAAGGATTGTGTTGTAAAGATTACTAGGATTTCAACCAGAAAATATAATATATAAATCACCCAAATTTTAAGATAGCTATTACACAAACTAAACTTATTAATTTTATTTTATATTTTCCTTAAACTCTATGGCTATTGCCTATTAACATTTTATAGAGGTACTAATTTGAGAACAACCAACCCAAATTATTTTAAGATAAATAAACCACCACCTATAGGATAGACTGTAAAGTTAAAGCCCAGTACCCTTACTTTGTAACTGCTGAGATTGCCTTGCTGAGTGTTTAAGATCAAGACTTAAAACTAAAATTAAATTAAAGGGCCAAGAAAACCAGTATTTGGCTCTTGCCCTTTGAAGTCAGACTGAATCCAAAAATGAGGGAACTTCTCTGCACCTCTGGGCCGCAGGACCTCCTGATCAGGGAGATTGCTGAGACCACTGGAGAATTAAAAAGCCAGTCAAGTGCCATACTATGAAGAGGAAGGTCACCAAAAAAGGAAACTGTCCCTCAGGCTTCCCGGGGAAACCACATAGCCAACACCAGACCTCGACCTATCCAAGCACAAATGGCACTAACAGAGCTGAAAGCTATTCCCAGTTCCCCAAGACTGAACACAGGTGGCTCTTAACATTGGTAGCAACAAGAGTCAATTGGACCTGCTTCATCCTAAACTCTTAGCAAAACCATAACATACCCATTCCTGGGCATTAAAAACAAACAAACAAACAAACAGTTTAATGTAACATACATACATTATCCCTCCAAAATACATACAACTGGAGGCTACAAAGGAAAGATTCTTACACAGTAATGTAACAACTATCAAGAGAAACTGCCAAAGTCAAAGGTTTTTAATCAGTTTATGGCCTACTGAGCTTCCTAACCTACACAGGTAGGCTTAATGTTGGCTAATATAACTTTCTAGCCCTAAGTAATAAAATAAAGGGATCTCTACTAAACAGAAGTCATACCAATAAAAGGGATATTTTACAAAGTTAGATGATATTGAACTAACTTAACTACATATTAAAGATAGACATCTATAACATTTAAAAAAAATTAATTAAATACTGTGTTTACATGTCTCATCCTCTCCAGCCTTATTATGGGGACAAATTCTCAGCCCTTATACTTCCTAATGAGAGAATATTTATTGATCAGAATCTAGGGAACTTATATACAAGTGTTCCCTCATTCAAATAACCATCCAGGAGTAAGAAAAAGAACTCCAACACCAGCTAGATACAATTGCCCATCCTAAGATGCAATTGCCCTTCCTAAAACAGAGCTCTTCATGGATGGTCCTAATATGTCAGGGCCTTCAGTTCAGCTCTTCAAATTATCCAAAGTTAATAACATTTCAGACTGCTCCCTCTGTGCAGATTTGGATAATAACTGATTCCCATTGGTAATCCTCTCAATACCTCAAACTGACCCCAAGGGCCCCTCCCTCCAGCCTTTGAGGAAGCACCTCTTTTCATACACTTCCTCTAGTTCAGTTCCCTGTGACCAGATCATTAAAGTCATTTCCTCAACCTTTGCTCTGGCAAGGTTCCTTTCTAGTGCAATGATGTCCTAACAAAAATCTAAGCCTCAATATACCCTTCATCTTTTGTGTTCCCTCCACCTTGATTCCTCAATTAACTCTACACAGCCAGGCTAAATTAATATGGTTTGTTACCACCTCCCTCTCCGGGGAAGACAAACTGTCTTCCAACCACTAGTAGTTAAACTCACTCTGGCCTCCTCCCTCGCTGCCTTCAGGCTGAAGGCAGAAGGACTTGGTTATCGGTAACCACTATTCAAAGGCTTAAACAACAACTTCAAGAAGCCAGAGGCATTGGCCACCTCTTTTGCCTCCCTACAATGGCAGATGACATCTATTGCACAAGTTTCATTGCAGGACCATCAAGCCATACACCTCCTAACAGCAGACAAGGAGGAACATGCCTATTCCTGAAAGAATTCTGCTGCTATATCGACAAAACTGGAATAATCAAGAAAAACATCAACACCCTTCATCATTTGAATGAAAAATAAGTCAGGTTTGATGGAAAACATCAAACTCCTTTAGGATCTGACTGATCGGATGTCAGTAACCCCAAAGAGATAAGCTGATGGGTTTTCTTTTCAAAATTCCCTTGTATAGTATACTTTTCCTGATTTGCCTCCCCCTGCCATGTCTGTTCAAATTTATTCAATTTTAAATCCAGCAGTTTTCTAATCAGACATTTAATCAGCTTCTCCTCAGGGATCTTTGGATTCTCAAGGAGGACAACGACTTGCCTGCAACTGTTTCCTGAGACTCTACTACAACATTCCTGGTTCCTGCCTCCACATCTACACTCAGGGAACTGGCCCCACCAGCTGACAATGCTATGGATGCAAGGAACCTTCCGGGACTTCTCCCCTTGGGAGATTGTGATCTTCGGAGCCTGGGCCCTTTACCTTCTTCCCCCTCCCCCTTTCTTCCACAGATGTCGCCCCAATTCTGCTCGAAGTAGCCAGAAGAGCCAATGTTGTCCATGTTCCCATTCTTATAGAACCAAAAATGGGGGAATGTAAGGTAAAAAGCAGCCTTTTTTTGTACTCAGTTTTTAGCACCCCTTCCCTAAAAGCCTAAAGCAGCTCCTGCCCCAGGTGGTTCCTCCTCTGAATCTTCCACTGGAAAAAACAAAGCCTAACCGCTCAGGTTAGCACATCCAAGAAGACCGCTGCCGCCGATTTTAAAGTGACCAATCCATAGCTTGCCATGTTTTTGTAGGGGGCCCTATAAATTCCCTGTCCCACATTCCCTCTGCCCTTTTCTCCTTCCTCCTCCTGGGTGCCCACCCCCTGAATAAAGGATCTCCTGGCTGCATGAGGTGTCATGGATGGCTGGCTGATACCCTAACAGTTAACACTTTCCACTGTCAGTGATTCATAAGGCCTACAGTCTGTCTATAGCCTGTGTTTATTTATAATATTGAGTTAATTGCTTATTTGAATGGGATCAATATATAATGAATTGGGTTAAATAATGTATGTGTATGAGCACTTACAATATGAACTGATTGGTAGCTTTGAAAAAAAATAAAGTCTTAGTCACAAAATTTCTAATGTGTGAATGTAGGTGGGGACCTAAGTATAATAGCCAATATGAAGAGGCATGCCAACCAATTTCACAATGAAAAATAGGGTCTAAGTAAGGTGGCAAAGTCAGTGGTGGAGACTTCTTTAATTGGCCCTCTTTCTTTTTAGCCACATAAGACAGAGTTAAATCATGAGAGCTACTTTCTTATAGAATGCCTGCTGATTTCTCATCCTTACTATTTCATATTCCTTGTGTTGTGAAGATCCTTCTCTTAGTGCCAGGATCATAGGAGTCTATCCTGCTGGCTGAGAAATGGTTGATTCTAAAAAAATACTAAACTTCTATGCTGGCGTTTAGAGTAATGCCAGTCCTGGGATCTTCTTGCTACCCACCTCTTTCCAGAACTCCAGGGGAGCTTACTGGGTCTTTGATTTTTAACTATGATTATACCAACAGACCCATGGGAAGACCTTGGACACCCTTGACTTTTAGCCAAATTTTACTTTGTGTGGTGAAATGAATTCTACGTCATGAGGAAGGAAGAAAGGTGTACAAAGAACGAAAGGATTGAACCTACTGAGAGATTTTACAAAAAGCTAAGAAAGATAAAATCTGTTTCTCTCTTTTTCTCTCCCTTCCCCCTCCCTGAGGTTAAACATCAACAATAAGGGATCAGCAGTAAGTTCTTTTTTCCCTTATTGCTGCTGAAAGAATAAATTAGGGACTTTAGGCTGATTTATAACTTCACTGCCTCAACTCAAGGACATGCTAAGTTACAACAGGAAAAAAAACTCTTAAATTAAAATATAATTTATGAACATTGCACCCAGTCAATGGCCTGAAATTTACCTTTAGCTAACATCTATTTTCATATATAAAGTTATTTAATAATTTAAATAAGATGTAGGAGGATGCTCACTATAACTTAGATTTTAAATTTTACCCCAATAATCTAGAAGCACCAATTTCTTTGAGGATTTTGAAAATAGTTTTGATAATGGTTTCTTAGTATAGCTTGAATAATTTGTGTCCAGATAAGTTAAATCTCTTTAAATTATTACATAATTTAGAGTTTTGTTAATCTGTGATGTTCTTCCTTTACTTTGTCAATTATTATGTTACTTAAAGTTAGCAGGCTTAAAAATCTGAAATCACATATTAATTTGCTCAAGTATATTGGTATCCTGGGTGGTAACTTTTTTAGAACCCTGGAACTATGTCAACTCTTCTTTGATTCATGACCAGCCAGCCCTCAAAAATTCAATTAAAGCATGTCAGAGGATGTCAGTAAGCAATCTTTGTATCATGTCTTTGTAGAAACTGAGGTAACCAATATATTTTTACTATTATTAAACCATCAGTGAAGATTCTAGGGTATTATTCAAGTCTAGTAAAAGTCAAATTCAAACTTGTCTTTCATGTAATAAAATTTAATTCAAAAATTATGAATTAAACATATTCTCAATATCTTCATCTTCAGAGTCATTGCTGAATCCCCATGCATACTTGGCTTCATCAACTAAAGTGTGCTTTTATGTTATCATTTGAGAGAAATCCAAAATGTATTTTTATTGCCAAAATTCCATTAATAGACCAGAAGGAAATCAGTCAAACAGCACTAAGTCAGAACTTGATTATTTTTCTCCAAACATTGGGCAAAGGTTTTTAAATTTAAAATGAAGAATTTTCTCTGAAGACCTTTAGTTGATTCTTTGAGTTTTCTCTTTGTATCTCCAATTTACAAATGTCTTTCAGTAATACTAAATTTGAACAAATAGGTACCTTTAATTGCCAATAAAACTACCCCACCTAAAAGTCTAACAGCATTGGTTATTTTGATCTATATGGGAATAAAATAGATGATATTTTGGAATTTTTAAAACTTGTTTTCAAGTAGATGTAAAGATAATTACCTAAGTTGTACCAGACATCCATTTCTCCACTCAGTGTTCTTACTTCTACAATTGTTTGTCCCAGAAAATCATCTGACTCCTTTTTGAAATGTTGCTTGACTCTGGATTTAATGTCATCATCTTCATCCCACACTCTGACTTTGATTCGATCTGTGGAGTTATGGCACTCACTGAAAATAAATGTGAATAAGTTAGCATCCATTGAAAATAGCTCTAAGGGGCATCTGATGTTAGGACCTTATTTTAAATCTATTTAATTCAGAGAGACATAGCATATCACATGATAAATGAGATTTCCCACTGACCATTCTAACCATGGAAAGTTGTAGGTATCCAATGGAGGTATAGTGCAGAAAAGTTTGATAAATTAAGCGATGTTATAAGGGAAAATCCTGTCTCATACTATCCTGTTTCTTTCAACTAAAACACATACAGTCAAATGGAGACAGAGAACTTTGCTTCATATATTTTCACTTATGCCATACTTCCTATCTGCAGCAGTCATGTTCATAACATATTCATGCTCAGAAAATTCTTCATCAAAAATATAAACATGATTTTATTGCAATAGGCTTTGAGAAAGTGGACTTCACAGAGTATAAAATGATGATATAGTTATGTGCAGGTATTTGATAAAATAAAAATCCCAGTATGCACACAAGATAAGGTTAAGTAGAATTAGAGTAACATGTTTCTGATTTTAGGAATGAACTGAGGGAAAAAAAGAAAAAAGAAAAAGAAACTGCACATTCTAATCCAACCCTCATTTCTAAGTTTCTTCCACCTTCTTTTGTTGAAACAAAATTACTTGGTGTTGTCCACACATATTGTGATCTTTCCTGACCCAGTGATTTTTGTGTATATTCTTCCTGAGGCTTTTCTACTTGATAACTAATCATTCTTTAAGTATCAGCTAGTCATGTGTTCTCTTCCCATTGCTTTTTGAACCAGGTAGTTATGTTCAGCTGCATGCTTTCAATATACTGTACACATGCATCCTGTTTAGAACAGGAGTCTTTAACTTGGGGTTTATGGATGGTCCTGGGCATTACTGAACTTGGATTAAAAAAACAAACAAACCCATCTTAATTTTTTTCAACTTTGAATAAAGGCAACAAATCACAGCAGTATTTTGTTATCAATGAAATCATAATTGTTTACATATAACATTACAAATGTCAGGAAACTATAAATATATATATATATACTTATATATGTGTCATTATATATATAATTTCAACTCTAAAACCATATTTCAATATAATTGCTTTTATTTTCAAATCTGTATTTTATTTTATGCATTAAAAAAGCATTTAATTTTATAAAGAAATCCAAAGCATTCACTAAACTGCAAAACGGGTTCGTGTAACAAAAATTATTTCAAAACTCCTGACAGTAAAATAACTCTTCTATTAAACTTTGAGACAAAATGATAAAGACATAAAAGAATTAGATTTGGAGTGTAAATGCCTATTATAGTCCCAATAGTTCATCTTAATGAGGAAATTTCAGCACACAACATTGCATTGATTTCTGGAACGTTTTTTGGTTGACACAAACTTTGAGGGCACTATCAGTATTCAGTGAGCTAAGCCAGAGATTTAGACATCCTGTCATATGCAGGCAAATCTTTGTGAATTAAAATGGCCCAATAGGCATTAATGAAGAAATAGTACCCATTAATAATTATTTTGGGAACTAACTCTTTTACATAAAAACATCAAGTGTTTTGCATGTTTTACTAGACACTGAAATTTCTTGGAAACCAAAAGAGGATTTTTTTTTTTTTGTAGTTACTATTCAGAACTTTACCAAAGAAAAATTGTGCTCCATTTTGATAAATTATATCACTGATCTCAAAACTACTCAAGTATTTGAATCAAAGAATATGTATCAGTCTGCTTTTAAAATGGTCTAATTCTTGCTAATTCTCCCAATAGGTAAAAGCCTGTATCTACAAGATCAACACCCATCAATTAATAGCTTCCCCACATTCCAACAGTGATTCAGTTGAAGACAAAATCAGGAAAATCATTCCATTCACAATAACCTGGGGAAAACAAAAACAACAACAACAACAACAACAACAAAAAAAAAAAACTTGAGAATTAATCTAACGAAGGAGTTTAAAGAGCTCTACAATGAAAATCATAGAACACTGAAGAAAGAAAATGAAGAACACCTTAGAGGATGGAAAGACAGCCTATGTTCTTGGATAGGCAGAATTAATATTGTCAAAATGACCGTACTACCAAAAGCAGTATACAGATTTAATGCAATCCCCATCAAAATGCCAATTACAGTCTTCACAGAATTAGAAAAAAGAAATGCTTAAAATCATTTGGAAGAATAAGAAACCCAGAATAGCCAAAGCAATACTAAGCAAGAAAAGTGTAGCAGAAGGTATCACAATACCTGATCTGAGATTATACTACAGAGCTGTAGTAACAGAAGTAGCATGGTATTGGCATCAAAACAGACACAAAGACCAATGGAACAGAACAGACAGAAACAAATCCACAAACCTCTAGCAGTGTGATATTTGACAAAGGTGCCAAAATATAACTTGGAGAGAAGACAGCCTTTTAAATAAATGGTGTTGGGAAAACTGGATAGCTACTTGCAGAAAAGTGAAATTAGATCCCTATCTTTCCTCCCACACAAAACTCAATCAAAATGGATCAAAGACTTAAGGGTTAGACTAGAAACCATACAATTGATAGAAGAAAACATAGGGTCAACACTCCATCATATAGGTACTGGCACAGACTTCCTTAACCTCCAAAGTACAAGAAGTAAAACCAACAATCAATAAATGGAATGTCACTAAACTAAAAAGCTTCTGCACAGCTAAGGAGACCATTAAGAGCATGAAGAGAGCGTCTAAAGAATGGGAGAATCTTGGCCAGCTACTCCTCTGATAGGGGATTAATATCTAGAATATACAAAGAACTAAAAAAACAGCATGGAAAAAGACAAATAATCTAATAAATGGACAAAGGAACTAAACAGAAACTTCTCAATAGAAGAAACACAAAAGGCCAATAAATACATGAAAAAGTGTGCAACATCTTTAGTATGATTGCTAAATGCAAATTGAAACTACACTAAGATTCCATTTCACTCCAGTCAGAATGGCAATGATCAAGATACAAATAACAAGCCCGTTCAGTAGCCCATATCTATAATCCCAGCGGCTCGGGAGGCTGAGACAAGAGGATCACGAGTTCAAAGCCAGCCTCAGCAAAAGCAAGGCACTAAACAACTCAGTGAGACCTTGTCTCTAAATAAAATACAAAATAGGGCTGGGGATGTGGCTCAGTGGTGGAGTGCTCCTGAGTTCAATCCTGGTACCTGCCCCCCCAAAAAACCAATACAAATAACAACAATAGATACTGGCAAGGTTGTGGGGAGAAAGGAACACTTGTACATTGTTGGTGGGACTGAAGACTAGTACAACCACTCTGGAAAGTAGTTTGGAGATTCCTCAAAACATAGGTATGGAACCACCATATGACACAGCTATCCCACTCCTGAGTATTTTCCCCAAATATCTGAAATCAGATACTACAGCGACATAGCCACATCAATGTTTCTAGCAGCGTAATTCACAATAGCTAAATTATGGAATCAACCCAATGCCCATAAATAGATTTAGAAATTATGGTATATATATATATATATACAATGGAGTTCTACTCAGCCATTAAAAGGAATAAAATTGTGGCATTTGCTGGTAAATGGGTGGAAATGGAGAATTTCATGCTAAGCGAAATTAGCCAAACTCAGAAACTCAAAGGCCAAATGTTTTCTCTCATATTTGGAAGCTAGAGTAAACTAAAGGAAAGGGGGAAGGAAGGATATAATTATATAAAGAACCAATCAAATACAAATTAATAGACAAGAGAAAGGAAGTCTAGTAGAGTAGTGGAAAGAGGAGGAGGACAGGAGGAGGGAAGCAAAAAGGGAGAGGGAAAAGGGGGGATAACAAACTGAAATAGATTTCCATGCATGTCTGAGTTTGTTGGAATGAACTCAACTACTATGTGTAACTGTAAAGATCTAATAATAAAAATTTTTTAATTTAGAAATGCCTGTACCAACCAGTCTATATATTCTAGGGTAGTTGTCTCAGAGTCCTTACATATTAAAATACATAGTAAGATACTTCTAATTCTCCTTTATATAAAAATTGGAACATTTTACTGATTTTTCAAATTGTATATGTGTGTGTGTATATATATAGATATGATAAGTGACATTATTTTGTTTTAGCATAAAATGGGTCATTATGAACTGTTTTATATAAAATGATTCATTGGATCCGACAGGGTCCAATAATAATTAGAAAAGAATTAGTAATTATTTTCTACCTGATATAACTACAACAAATCTCAGTTTCTTTAACTATAAAATGAGGGCAATAATATCTATCTTACAAGACGCTTAGGAGAAAAAAGTGAGATAATAGCATAGTGCCAAACACATAGTATTTGATTCACACTAACCATTATTATATGTTACTATTGCATAAATTCTCTTTGAAGATGAAGATGTTTGTTTATATAGCTGTTCTTGACAATTATAGCATGTATCTTTCAATAAATACTCACTAAAAATTGCATATTTCGTTTTAACAAAATCCCTTTTATTATATTTTAAGGAAAAATTTTTTGTCATTCTTAGAAATGTATGCATCAAAGTAAATCTAATTTTGAAAATTATTTTATTAGTAAAATATGGTGGGAAAAGTGAGATGGGAAATTGATTCAGGATACTGTGTTGATAGCAGGTGACAAAGACCACCATGAAACGAGGACAATGTGGATGACAAAAGTGAGTTCTCGCTCATCTACTTAGAATGCCAGGTAACTAAACAAAGGCACACCTGAAATGGCTGTAACAAGAATAATTTCATGCCAAAATTTTGGATAATTTGCCTAAAAATTTATATTAAAAATGGCTAATATTTTAATGTCTTTGCTATCAAAAAGAAACAGTAAAGTTTAGTTAGAAACTAAAAACCAGCTTCCAGTCTATTTTATTAAGTGTTATCTTAGAAAGAGATGAAATAAATTTTAGAACATCAGGAAAAATACTGATAACCATTATTGTAAACTTAACTCTCAAACCATCACAAAAGCAGAAAGATGTCTCCTTTGTCACCTTTGTTGTTGTTGTATTAAAACCCAGTTGCACTCTACCACTGAGCTACATCCCCATCCCTTTTTTATTTATTTTTAAATTTTGAGACAGATTCTTACTAACACTGGTTGCTGACAACCAGTGTTGAACTTGGGATTCTCCTTCCTCAGCTTCTCCTATAGCTAGGATTGCAGGCATGTGCTACCCTGTCTAATTTTCTGTTACCTTTTGATAAAATGCTTCAGCAGAATTCATATAAGACCTAGGGGACAAGGATCTAATGTATTTTTCACCTGCAAATAGGAGGTACAATATATACCAAGTTCTAGATAATTAAGATTGGTAAACATTATTATCTATTCCTTAACAAAATATCTTGTCTCGTTTTGAAGAAAAAAATTTGAGGCTCTTGTTCTATGTGTTAGCACAGAAGGACTGGGCTGGACAGAAACCCAATGGATTATCTCAGCCTTTTATTCAGGAACAGTATTATACCCACGGGAATGGACCCACTCTCTTGGTGAAAAATGAGCCAGTGGCAAAAGGAAGAATTTGGGTTTATTTAGGTTATACTGAGTGGTGATTTAATTAATGAGCTTCTCAGTTTGGGACATTTAGGAATTTGGGCTCTGTCTTACTGGGTGAGATGTGGGGGTGTTTAGGGTCAGTAGAAACAGATTTGTGAGAATTTGAGAATTTGTTTTTACCCGGCAATATTTTTTCTTGGAGAAGAATAAAGGGGTTGGGGTCAGTGTTCAGGGCTTATCTGTTTCCCTTCAGGGTCCCATTGTACTATTACTGGGAAAGGATTTATTTGGGGAAGGATCAATGCTTTGGCTTCCTTTCTAGGGATTATTCTGTCCTTGAGAAGGAATGCACTAAGAAAGGATCAATGCCATGAATGTGCTGCTTTTCTCGTTACTCTCTCTTCCCAGGTCATACTATTTTGGGGTTTGTCATTTTTCATATCTAATACTTTGTATAAAAGGAAAGACTTTTAAAATTGTTAAATATATGTGTTTTATATGTATTACTATTTTCTCACATACATTTAACAATTTTTTTTCCTCATAAAGACTGGCCAGATCTTACATTCTTTGTTTCCCTGAGAGCTATTCAGAGGACTCTTTAAACAAAGTTTTGCCCCCATGTTTCAGGTTTAACTGTCAGAAACTTGTATTTTTACCTCCACAGAGTAAAGACAATAGTGGGGCTTCTTGTTTCAAGTATGAGGAAGTACACAAGGGTCTTTTGTGATTAACACTGGAGATTTAGTTCAAGATGGTGTGAAGACTCAGCGCACAGGGATGCCCATCATCTCTGAGCATTCTGCTTCCTGTTTGGTTACATTCCTCCTGAAGCTCCTCCCTCTCAGATTGAAGTTAGGTAACCCACTTTCCTAGATTTCTTATAGAGTTCACACATTTGCTTTGCAGTCCAACAAGATGTATACTCAAATTGTGTATAGTGATGCAGTGGCCATATTATAAGGACCTATTCTTTTCACAACCATGTTGTGGAGGCTTTGGCACTTTGATATGGAATTTCTGTTATTTAGTCCTGAGAGCCAAAAGTATTGATGAATGGTGGCGATGGTGGTTCTCCCAAAGAAACTTCATGATATAATTGGACATTGTTCCTATGCAATCACTTCAGCAATTGGCACTTTGACCCTTCCAACAATTCTTGAACAATGTAATTGTCTATGAAATAATCTTTTTCTGTGTAGACTGCTGTTTGCAGCTCAGAATAGTCACTATTGTAATAAGTTTTAAAGTGGAAAGGAAGCTACAAGTAAAACAACCTAAAATGTGGAATAGACTCTGAAGGAGATAATGAGACAGATAAGAAAGATTTAATTACTGCAGGGTGGAAAGACAATGCATTTTGATATGCCAGAACAGAAGATCTTGTCAAACTGTTGCTTGCTATACCTACGATCTCCAACCACAGGCCAACTAGGCATTTTCTTTAGTGAGAATGGTGGGAATATATCCAATATCCAGAATATCGACATGTGCTTGTTAAATCTTGCTCCTTTCAAATACATACAGCAATAGAGATGCAAACTAGAGCCACAGTCTGTAAGCAGGGATGCAAGGGAGCACAACTGTACCAAAAGAGGTTCACTCTGCTTGCTTCCTGCAATGTAAATTGACTGAGAATATCATAATTTGGAACCCTGCAGTGTTGAGAAAAAGCCTTTTTTTTTTCTGTATTCAGAAATATGCCTATAAAAGCAGAGGTGACCAAATGCAACTTCAAATAGAGAAAACTGTTGCCCCAGGACTTTTCTAGCACCTTCCTTTCCTGGGTCTCTAAATGACAATAGGGCAGAGTTTGGTAGCAAAGATTGGATTAAAGGTGTCTTCACCCTGGCATATTATTTTGCAGGGCCTGAGGCTACAACCATTAGGTTGAGAGGAATTTCAACAGAGGAGCTAACAGCTTAGAGTTAAAATTTCCAGGTTTATGTGTCTATTCACTCATAGAATTTTAAAGTCCATCTCCTGGAAGCCTGGAAAATTTTCTGGGAAACATTATTGTCAAATGTTTGACTATAGCTGAACTTAAATTCCTGAGTCCCTGAACTCATAGCAATGGGAAGTGGGCTCCAAATAGAGTGTCTTCTTATCTAGGAAGATTACATGCCTAGATTTACTGGGACAGTCCCAATTTATGGGTATCATAGAAAATGTAATGCCTTTTGGTTGTTTTTAGAGCATTTTTCATTTACTTTCACTTATACAGTACCCATCTTGAATGTAAGCACTAACAAAATAGGTATAGGAAGTCTATACAGATATAGATCCAAGGATCTGGAGGAAAAGTAATAAAAGAAGTTCACCTAAGAAGAAGTACCAGGGCCTGCCAGATTAGTTATCCAATAACCACTTCTGCTACTGGGATTAAGAAGTACCTTTCTACAGAACTCTTTCTTTACTATGTAGCAATAACTGTACTATATTTCCCATTTTCCCTTTTACAGGTTTAATATGAAACTGAATAAAATTCTAATTGAGTAAAGTCTGCAAAGCATAAAAACCTAGTTGTTCATTCTGTTTTATAATATCTGAAATGATTTAAAATAAATTTAAATTATGAAGTGTTATAATTTCTTATACTTGTGTTCTATGGAGTTTCTTAAAGTGTGTTATACAAACCATGACTTTCATGAAAATATAAATGTTTGCATTTCAGGGAAATGAAGCTTTTATAGTAAGCAGAATTTGATAGCAAGAGAAACATATCCACATATAGGACAAAAAAAATCTTCCATATATACTAGAGAGAGAAAGCACCTTCTTACTAAATCTTCCTCCTTTAGACCTTTTCATCTGATTATTCAGCTAGCCATGACTTCTGGCTTACTTTACCTGTTTGTGAATTTGGCTCTTTAATCAATAGAAAATAAAATATTTTACAGCACAAATGTTTGATTAAGAAATATGTACTACTAGAGCCAGGTGATTTGCTTTCTAGCTTTCTTTAATTAAAAATTAATTTTCTTCATCAACAGGGATTCACATGTCTAATTTTATATGTTTTCATTGTTAAAGAGATGTCTGGTGTTGTTCCTATGGAATTAAGATATTTTATTCCTTCCCAAATTAAAAGAACACATTTTTCCTTCTGGACTTGGTATTTGTGTGTGTGTGTGTGTGTGTGTGTGTGTGTGTATGTATGTGTGTGTGTTGGTTTGGTTTTTAATTCACAGGTGGTGTATCTCTTTAAAGAGATAGTTGGCCAGTTTTCTTTTGTCAGCCATCCATTTAACTAATTTATTTATAATTATTTATTCCAGGTTTTCAAATGATCTCACTGCAAATATTTTTAGATTTAGTTTCCTAGATGTAGCCCAAATATATATCTCTTATTAAAGTATGTTTTTTTTTCCTTATTCAAGCTGTCAGACTTTAACCCATTCTGAGATGGACAGTTCTCAGAATGATGCCTATAGATTACACAAAGTCACAAAGCCTGATTGCCTAGTTTCCATTGACAAAAATAAGGCCCTGCGCAAGTAACCATCCCCAAAGCAATGTCATTGGTGAAGTAGTGTACTAGGGATGGATTGTTCAAATGAAAAAATGGAGACTGCACTTACACTAGAGGTAGACATAATTTAGCAATTACAATATGTCTTACACAGGAACTATATCAGAAAAAAATAGTAAATAAATCCACCATTTAAAATCTTGCTCCTTAACAATATGTAAAATTTCTAGTTACATATTTTGTTATTAAAAGAAAAATTGATGACCAACATATTAAACATATTTGAATACTTGTATCTATTTATATACATTGAAATGAGCTATATGAGTATATGCCAAAATGCAAGTGATAGAATTAGTGAAAATATGTATTGTATTCTTTATAGTTTTCTGTTACAATAAAAATGATGCTTTAAAATATCTTCCAGTAACTGTAAATAATCTCATTTCAATTTAGGCTGGAGGGCAGGGCATTGATTCAGAAAATCATCCGCCAGAAACCTCCTCTAAAAGCCATTCTAAGGCAGCCTTTCAAACAGTAATGAAATTCTTTAGTTACAACTTAATTCCTTAAACTCTGACCCACTAAATGGAAATGCTATGAGATGCTCAGCTTTCACATTTCCTCTTAGTGATTTATTATAAATTATGTAACCCACTTCCCTTGCAATATTGGCATCTCATTTGTTATTGAATCAGGATCCCTAACCCTGTTACCTCTGAATTCTGTTACAGTACATAGACAAACTCAGTTAAAATGCAGAGAAACTTTTCCCATCTACATTTAACAAGGACGTTTATTTGACTGTTAGGATAAACTGTTCTCAACACCTCACTGTTGTTTATATTGTGTCAAGTTTTAACAGTTTGATAATTATTAAAATAAATATTAAAAATTAAATACTACTAAATAGTGCAATAAATATTTAGTAATATAATTACTAAAATATTAAAACAATCATAAAATTATGTGAAATGTAAAATTATATAAATTTATAAAAATTAATATTTAAAATAAAGATGAATAACCTCATTTCTCTAGGAAAATACCTTACTACCCATTTTGCTGTGAAAAGAAAGACAATAAAGGAAAAGAGCGATCGGAAAATAGGAAGATTAAATTGTTCTCGGAAGAAAATAGGACAGAGACGGAGGGTGCATTTATGTATGTATGTCTGTCCATGAGTATGTGCACACAGTGTGGGGTGGTTTCTATTCACCACTGCTTTTGGTTCACCATATATTTTCCCAGGTCAGACCCTATATTAACTGTATTTCTTAAAATAATGTTGTCTTTTCCTATTCTTCTATGTGGTGAATGCACTTGTCTTTCAGGACCCAGAAAAAATGTCATTTCTGAGTCATTCCCAAAGCTCCTTGGGAGCTTTTGAGTTTTTTTGTTTTTGGTTTTGTTTTCATGTTTCCATTCCTAGAACTTGTGACCAGTGTTATTTAAAATTTGTTTACTAAATAATTAAGAAAAGTGTCAGAGGAATCATGCTCTTCATTTGTGTTCCCTTTTAAATGTTACAAATATGCATGTTCCAACTGGGGGAATAAATGTTGTAGTTGAATTTGGATCATTTGTTTGTTCAAAAGGAGGTCAATTTTGAATATATGTTTGACATTTATTAAAAATTGTAATAAAAGGTTTATCATTCAAAATCTGAGTTTTCTTTTAGTGGTGATATGTATTCTTTGCTTAAATTAGCTTATCCAAGAAATGAAGAGTTATACATCACTGATCTCTAAAATTCCTGGTCATAATGAGGGGCAAAAGATAATATAACTCTAATGGGTCCAGAACAATGTATGCTGAAATTGTGTTGTGGTTATCCTATTCTAGCTTTAATATTTCAATATCCATGATTCATACTATAAACTATACTCTTTGCATTTTACTTTTTCTTTATTTCCTTCCTATCTATCTATCTATCTATCTATCTATCTATCTATCTATCTATCTATCTATCTATCTTTGTACTGGGAATTGAACCCAGGCTTTCTTTTCCATTGAGCTACATCCCCAGACCTTTTTATTTCTTATTTTCAGATATGGTTTCACAAGTTGCTTAGGGCCTTCCTACGTTGCTGAGGCTGACCTGGAACTTGTAATTCCCTGCATCAGCCTCCCAAGTCACTGGAATTACAGAGGTGCACCTCTAAACCTGGCTGCATTTTACTTTCAAAGTTAATATGTATTTGATATGACAGAATAATAAAACAGGCTTGAAAAAAATACCTGCTTGTTCAAATTTCATTTGAGTCACTTACTAGCAATATGACCTTGGGCAAGTTACTCATTTACATAGAGCCTCTATGACCAATAAATAAAATTAGAATATAAACAATGAACTTTAAGAGGATTAAAGATAATATATACAATATACTTTACAACTATATTAGGCCCTTAGTAGACTTTTAATTATAGCTAACTAAATCATAGCTAATTATACTAATTATATATTTTGAATGTATAAATATCCTCTGCTTTAACAGCAAAGGATGAACTAACACAGGTATATAAGGAAAATTTTAATTAGCCTAATTATCCAAACACAGGAAATTGATTAAATAATTGATGCAAACTAATACAAAAATATTTCACGTAATTATTAATAATGCTGTTTTAGGAATATATTTTATAATGTAGAAATTTTTACTATAGATCATTAAGAGAAAAAATATAGTGCAGGAAGTATAGTAGTTACAATTCTAATTTTAAAATTACACATACTATAATATGTAGTCATATGTCACATAATGATGTTTTGGACAACAATAACCACATGTATGACAGTGGTTACATAAGCTTGTATTGCCTAGAGACATTGTAGTCATATTAGTTTGCATGAGTACATTCTATGATGTTCACACAACAAAAAAATCACCTATGGATGCATTTGTCAAAGCATATCCCTGTTGTTAAGCAATGCATGACTGTATATTCATACATATTTGTGTATATGTATGTAAAATCATATAAATACATGTATGGTGAGATATTATGTGTGTGCCTATATATATATAATTTTACACATTTAATTACCTATATGATTAGAGAGATATCAAAATAAAAATTTCTTACAGTGGTTATTCTTATAGTGGTTATATAAAATGGCATGAATATATTATAAAGAAGCAATTCAGAACACTGATTAAGAATAAGGGCTCATGCAACATTATTAATAATGTCAAAAATGTGGAATCAATCCAAGCCCACCAAATGGGAAATAAGTAAACAAAATGTAGTATAACCACACAATGGAATACTATTTATTAATAAAAAGAAATAACCTAATGATACATGCCATAAAATGGATAACACTTAAAATCATGATGTTAAATGAACAAAGCTAGATTTTCACATTTAGAAAATGTGAATAGTAGCCTATGTAAATTATACCACAATAATAGTGCTACAAAAATGAGAACTCAATTCTGGTTCTACCATTTATTAACTATTATATTACTTAACATCTCCATGTATTCATTTTTTTCATTCTACTTGATGAATATGACAGTGGTACCTATGTCATAATACTTCCATAATAAGTAAATGAATTAATATGTATATGTGTGTCACTTGGAATAGCACTAAGGAAAGTACAGACACCATATATGTTACTTGTAGCTATCTGTTGAATGCATTCTTTCAATCTCATATTTGACTGGTGAAAGTCTATATTTTTGGACTTTCTTCTATTATTGTATTCTGTGAATTACATGGAATCTGTGAAAGCAGTTAATTTCCAAGTAAGATAGTTTTAAAGAAAATGTTATTTGTAAACTGGGCGTGGTGGTACTCACCTGTAATCCCAGCTCTCAAGAGGCTGAGGAAGGAGGATCACAAGTTCAAGGCAAGCCTGGGCAATTTATCCAGCCAGGCCTTATCTCAAAATGAAATTTTAAAAAGACTGAGGGTATAGCTCAGTGGTTAGAATGCATGCCTGGCATGCATGGGGCCCTGAGCTCAATCCCCAGTACTATTTGAAAAAAATTGTGTATTCAGTTTGCCTTAATTGATAAATTTTGTTTACTATAACTTAGCTATTTTTTTAATTTTAATTTATTATTGTTAAAGTGTAAAATCAAGTGAGAAAAATACCATGAGCTTTTTTGAAGAATAGGGATTTTTCACTATTTTTTGCAAACTCAGAATGCACTATGGCCAGGAAGGTAAGAAGTCTCATCAAGGGACAGAAAGCCCAAACTTTTTACTTTGATGGATAATTGTTCTAGATTTGTGTTCCTGTTTAGCAGATTCAGAGTTTGAGATAAGTGATGATTTCTAAATGTGAAGATTCTGATTATTGCATGCACATTCACTGCATGTATACATACAAATGGATTCAGACAACACTATTTGAGCAGGACCAAATTTCCCATTTCTATACCCCTCATTTCTGTACCCCATACTTGAGGGGTGCAGAAATGAGTGAGTGCCTATGACCAAAGACACCAGATGCACAGGACAAGTGAATGTAGTTCAAGACACTCAATCCAAGCAGTTCAGTTGCATAACTACTTCAGATCACTATGGTATTTTATGGATCTGTGTTAAGTAAAACAACTAACACAGAAAAAGAGATATCTTAGTGCTTATTTGTGGCCACAAAACATGAGGAACTGATGAAACAGACACTGCCTTTGCCTGATTATGTGACCCTGATTAAAGAACAAAAAAATTCACTTGCATAAATATATCAGAATGTATTATTTCAGTCAAGATTCAGCCAATACCAGAAAACACTCCAGAGAATTGAATCCAAGAAATTGCTTGCACTAAAATAAAACAGCTGAGAAGCCAAATGATAGAATAAATGACACCAGAAATTAGCACCAGTAGTAATCTGACACTAAGTAATCTGACACTGTTGGAGGAATACTGAGAAGAGGTAGTGTTAGATGCAGGGGATGGAACCATAGGAGGAGCTGAAAGATGGGGCTTGGCCCCACAGAGGCAGGCCAGGTAATGGGAGCTGGAGTCATGGAGGAGAACCAGACATTGCTGGTGGTGGCCTCCAAGGCAAAGTGGGAAGAGAAGAAATAATCCTGGCTTATCTCTTCCTTCCAATTTTAATCTCACTGCAGTTCCTCACCATGGCTAAACCTACCAGGCGGGAAGTCTGGAAAAGATAGCAAGCAGAGTTCAGCTTCCTGAGATACAGAGAAACTTCAGAGAATAAATAGAAGAGCAAATAGGAAAATGACCAAGACATAGGCTAGATTCATACAGAAATTATCATAGAGAGATACATAATGGTATAAAATTAGATAGAACTTTTCAATATTTCTTTGTCCTTCCTGGGAAGGTCTTAGTATTTGAATATTTTAAAAATATTTTATTGGGGCACTATAATTTACATAATAGTGGGGTTCATTTTTACATATTCATAAATGCATATAACAGCTAGCTCCATTTCAATCCCTAGAAAGGATTTGCGTCTTTCTTTTTTGGGGAGTGTATTGGGGATTAACTCAGGGGCACTCAACCACTGAGCCACAACTCATTCCTATTTAGAGACAAGGTCTCACTGAGCTGCTTAGTGCCTTGGTAAGTTGCTGAGGCTGGCTTTGAACTCACGATCCTCCTGCCTCAGCCTCCCAAGCTGCTGGAATTACAGGCAAGTGCTGTCATACCCGGTAGCATGTGCATCTTGTTAGATAAAATTCTCATATACTAAAAGCATTTTTTTTTTAGAGCTTATCATCCCAAACTCTTATTTTAAGAAATAATACTAATAAATAATAAAAACAAACTCTGTTGTACTGGATAATACATAAAACTGCTTTGGGAAAATAATAGTGCTTTATAATCTATTTTATTATCATTATTTTATACTTATATAGTTACCCTGGATAAGTACATGGATACTTTAAAAACTTTGAAAAATGTTGAATGATTTTCAGAAAGATAGGAAACACTTTGTCAATTTCCCTTTGTAGTGAGCACAATTATTATTGTGATACCTCTTTTTAATAATTGCTGAACTCACTGGATATTAATGTCAATATTATAGCAGAAAGTTATTGTTTGGTGTTAGTATTTACCTTTTAAAAGTTGAAACATTGTTTTCAAAATAGTTACATGTATCTGCTTTAAATTGTGACAAATGGAATCACATTCTACATACCACATAGCACTTTGACTTCTTAAATTTAATATATCACATACATTCTGACATAAATACATTCACAACACTCTTCTCAATTATCATATAATACTTCATTATATGAATGCATCTTAATTTATTTCATTCATTCCCTATATAAAATAGATTGGCATTTAGATGGTTTCCAGTTATTTAATATAACAAACAGTACTACACAGATAATCTTGTACATATCAACTTGTATGTATACATTAATGAATGTCTGAAAATATTTTAGTCAAATTGATACAAGTGATTTGCTAGGTTGAATGGTGTGTATAGTGATTACATGTATATGTACATACAGATACACACACATATGCTATTAAATAATAGTCTTCATGGAAGCATGTATAATTTATCCTTGTACCTGATTTTCTATATTCTCATTAATACTAAGAACTATCACAATTTAATATTTTCTAATCAGGTAAAATGAAAAACTTACCTTTTCATATTATATTGACTTTTTAGGGAGCATATTATATATGAAACGATGTATGTGTGTGCAGTATTTATGCAATGAGTTGCTCTTTGTCATACCAGAGCATTTTTAAAAGAAAAGAAATTAATAAAAAGCCTCACCCCACATCCAAGAGACCTCCAAAGAGCTTTTGAATATTTCTTGCTATAGAAAAAGAGTTAAACTAAATAAAGAGTTAAATAAATAGATGGTATTTATCTCTGGCAAGAAAATAATACCAATCAGCATTCATTTCTAATAGTCACCCAACCTGCCTTTCTCTTAGATTCTCCCCCTCATTCTTTGGTAGAAAAGGAAATGTGCCATTTTCCCAAGAAACTGAAGCAATAACAGAAGTGTTAGTAGCCATGTTGCAATTATGTCAATTTTATGACTAGAATTTATCTGACCCCCAAACTTACATCTAGAGAGGTGATCTTAAAGGTAAGCACTATTAACAAGCATCCTCTCAAGCACTAATAACCAGGGAATTGCCAAAAAAAGAAATATTAGGAAATCTAACATTCCAATTAACTTTTTCACTTCAATCTAACTTCAACCAATTATTGGGAATACAGCAACTATGCTTAAGAATTCATAATAATAATGTTGGTTATACTTCTCTCCTTTCTAGAACCATTGCTGGATATTATATAAAATCCAAACAGATGGAATACAAAAAGAAAACAAAAAACCAAGTCACTGCACAGATATGACAAAATACATGATAAAATCTGTGATATTTTGGTGTTGGTATCTAACTGCTATAACAGTTACCATTTATCATTAAAATGCAAACAAGTGGCATAAAACCAAATTGAACATATATAATTATGAACATCTGGATGAAAAGTTTATTAAACATCTATCTAAATATATTTAATAATTTTAAAAGTTTATATGATGAAAATAACAATTCAATTTGATCAAATAAAAGCATAGCTTAACTTTTAAAGTGTACAAAAATGACTATGATTTAGATGAGAAAATACAGGATTGATTCAGGAAGAATTCACTTTAATAAAAGATGTTACTTTGGGTTGAACTATCTGAAATTGCCATTTTTGTACATCAAAAGAGACAAATATCAGCAATGTCATATGATCCCTCTTCCCTGAATAGAAGTCTTCTCAGGGGACCCGTTCTTTTTGACTGTTCACTGATAACTACCTGGACCTAAAGACTTCACTTTAGAGTAGAGTTGAAGCTTTGAAAACCACTGGAAAGCCAGTTCAAAAAAATTATCAGCATCTTAATTTTCTAAAAATGTACCATTTACTCTTATATTACAAGTAGTTTGGGTTCAAATCATTTACTTTTATTACAATCTTTACAACTGAATATGCAACTAAAAAATAAAACTAGATTGGTTGTTTCAAATTCTCTTTGAGGCAGAAAACAGTATAAACAAGCAGTAACTTAAAATTAAGTTATGCTTTAAACTATTTTAAATATTACCCCTCTATTGGCAATGTTAAAAAGATAAAGTAAGTCTCCCTTATGATGGAATTTTACCAACAGATAGACTTATCTCTCAATACCAGTGTTTCATAAATTAATAAACATATAAAGTCAGAGAGGGCCTTAAAAATCATCCTGAGATGGAAGGATATGCAAAATGTCTCCCCAGAGTTAATGTTAGTTTTCTACCCTATGTTTTCTTTGTCTTCTACTTAGTTCTGAAAGGACAGAATGAAAAAGAATGATGGATCTAGTCATAGAGAAAGCTCAAGAGGCCACTTCCTACCACTATTTCAGTGCTTTAACTAAGTCAGAATAAGTTTCAACATTTCTACTGTCCCCCCCAAGTCCAATTTCAGTCAAAAACATCATCAAAGTTTATTGGATAGAGACATAACTGAAAGAAATCAACAAACATGTCATGAAGACTAAAGGCACTGTTACAATATCATCAGGCAAGTGAACATTCTAGGACTACTAATTAAAAGTTAATATCTGATTCACCAAAGTAATGTTCAGGGAGTATGCACAGAGAAGAAAGACATGCCTTTGGAATTTCTCAGAAGAACGTTGTAGAAAAAAGGGAAAAAAAGGGGAGAGCAATGGTGCAAGTAAATGAGGATTTTCCTTGGGAAGAAATCAACTTTAGAAATTTTCTTTGCAAAATAATCATGAAGTAGACTCTTAGGCTTACTTTGTGCCTAACATTATTTCAAGGAGGTTGCTACCCCAAAATTTAGGTGAGAAAGCAACACTAACACATATAAAACCATGAACATCTCTTTAAAACTATATAGACATGCTCAAAAATGGTGCAAGACTAATGGGAAAAATGGTAGATGCAAGTAGATGAACACGTGTATACTAAGATGGCACATTCTTTTGAGTAATGTCTTTTTATACAGAAATCAATAAAATGTGAAAAATTTACAATATTATTATGTACCAATTAGATCCTCTTGAAACCTTTAGTGAGAATCAAGTATTTTGAGTGTGGCAAAAGTTGGGGTTCTGGCTTTTCACCTGTGTTTTCAGGAAAGTCTGAGACTACTTTTGCATACGTACAAATGTGAGAATAGAAAAGTCTACAGCATTGTGATTCTTCTAAGTTTTAAGTAGCTTTAGACATGTAGAAGAATGTTGGAAATCATAAACTGCCAGAACAAAAATGTTGTTGTTGGTGGGAATCACTGACACCTTTGTTGGGGTGGCTATTGTCTTCATCCATACACTAGAAGCAGCAATTCTATACAATCTTGAATTTATGGAATATGAAAAAGTAATGGAACACTAACTCTGCTTAGACTTAATTTTTCTATGACTTTTTAAATTTAACAGTTTATTGAAGTATAACTGACATACACTTGAGTTCACATGTATAAAATGTATCATTTGTTAAGACCGGGCATGTGTATTCACCCATGGAAACATCACCATGATCAGTATAATTTACACATCCATCTAGTCCAAAAGTTTCCTTGGACTTCTTTGTAATTGTGTCCTCTTCTCTGTTCTATTCCTCACTTCCCAGATGACTACTGATCTGATTTCCTACAATATATATTAGTCCACATTTTGTATTTTCTATAATTTTATGAATTCCATTATTATAATTTTTTTGCTATTTATCTACCTTGTTATGTATGTCAATAATTCAGTCATTTTCATTATTAAATACTATTATAGTTCATAGATATATCAAAACTTACTTATCTATTCACTTATTGATCATTTGGGGTTGTTTGCAATTTTTAGGTATTACAAAGAAAGCAGTTATGGATATTTGTGTATGTCTTTTTATGAACATTTGCTTTCTTTCTAAGAAACTAATGAAATCTTTCCCAAGTGGTTCTCCCGGTCTATATTCCAACAAGTAATGGGTTAGAGTTCCAACAATCAATACCATATCTTTGCCAACAATTCACATCAATATCATAAAGGTCTAGAGGAGACAATAGGAAGTTCTTTGTATTGTATGATAAGTGGTATAATATCACTGGTAGATTAACTATGATATTTACAGATATGTACCGTAAACCATAAAGTACTCACTGAAATAACAATTCAAGGAGATATATATGTAATAACTCAACAAAATAGATCAAATTAAATTATAAAAATACTCAAGTTGTCCAAAAATGACAGAAACAGAATAATAAGGAGTAAAAATCACACCATTCTTCACAATGGTTTTCACTGTGGTTTTAATTTGCATTTCTTTAATGATTAATGACATTGAGCATATTTTCATGTGTTTATTTGCTAGCTATGCAAATGTTTTATGTGCACTTGAGAATATGTGTATTCTGCTACTGTTAGGTGAAGTTTTCTAAGTAGTAGAATACCTGTTTGTGTCTTTATATTTAATGTGTGTTTATTATAGGTGGGATATAGTAGGGTGTTGATTTTTATTCAATCTGACAATCTCTGCCTTTCAATTGAAGTATTTAGATGTTTTATATTTAATATGAGCATTGGCATATGTAGGCTTTAGTATATATCCTCCTGCTATTTATTTTTTATTTTCCTCATCTATTTTTAACTTTTTCCCTCCTTTTTTTCCCTTGAATTTATTGAATACTTTGAATTAGATTTTGCATACTTTGTTAACTCCTAAGCTATAATGTTTTTTGTTTTCTCATTTTTGTGGTTGTTTTAGGGCTTATAATATGTATCTTTACATTTTCATAGTTCATAAATATCATACCTCTTTGTGTACACTATAAGACTCTTATAATAATATATTCCTGGTTTTGTCCTCTAGACCTTTATGCAATCATTATCACACATTTTAATGATTATATTGTGATATAAACCCAGGAATGAATTATTATTTTTGCTTAACATTCAGTAATTTTTAACACAAATTGAAATATGCTTGACATAATGGTCTGTTATATTTACCAATGTAGTTACTCTTTTCCATACTCATCATATTTTTTATCTGGTTTTACTTTTGCATTCTTTCTAAGAAACTAATGAAATCTTTCCTTTCAAAAGCTAAAGGACTTTAACACTTTTGTAGTGTAGGAACTTTTAGCTGAGCCTCTTTATTTATGAAAAAGCCTTTATTTTGCGTTTGGTTTTCTGAAAACTATTTTGTTGTCTTTATTTTTAGAATAGAGTTTCTCTGAATATAAAATTCTAGTTTGGTGGTTTTTCTTTTAATCAAGGTGCTGCCCCCTACTATATTACTACTTATATAATATAAAAAATTTCTGTCATCATTATTTTTTCTCTCATATGTCCATTTTATCTGGCTGCTTTCAAGATTTTCTCTTTACTTGTTTTGAGCAATATTTTCTCCATGGGTTTTGATTATGATGTGTTTTGGTGTAATTTTTTCTGGGTTTCTTTTGTTTGGGATTCATTAAGCCTTTTAGGTCTTGTCTATAATTTTGATTGAATTTGGGGAAAAAATGGCCATTCCTTTCTGAAATAACTTTGGTATTCTTTACTCTCCTGTTAGGGGCTCCAATAAGATGTTTATTAGGTTGATTGAAGTTTCTCATTGTTACTGTTTATTTTAAAAAACTGTTTTTCTGTGTTTCCTTTCATATTATTGCTATTACTACTCTTGTATATTCTATGGATTCTATAGCATTTTTTTATGCAAGTCTAATCTGTCATTTCTGTTCAGTGTGCTTTTCATTTTATATGTTGTGGTTTCAATCTCTTGCAGCTCAATTTTCATCTTTTCATTTCTCTAGCTTCAGCGTCTCCACTTAACCATTTTTCATGTTTTTTGGTTCTTTTTTGCACTAATTTTTTTTAGTGGCTGTTTTGAACAACTCACAGTAGAATAAGAATTAGTGTGGAAAGGGCATTTATTTTGGTAAGAGAAGACAGATACCAATGAGTCGTGTTTCTTTTGTTTTGCATGTTGGATGGATTCTTCAGTAAAAAACCTCCTTTCTCATTTGTAAAATGATGCTAACAATTATCATCATAATTTTTCATGTTAGTTTTAAAGTTTGATACATGTGATAACATTTGAGAAAATGGCCACACAAATGTCAGTGCTTATAATTATGATGATACTTGCAGTGACTTGGGATTTAGAAATTTCTTCATAGCCAATAATAGTTTTCCAACAAGTTGCTTATAGATCTAGAACTTCTTTTGTCCAATCTTCAGGTATTACCTTTCTATAAACACTGTTTATTTAGACTAAATACCTATTCAATTGATAAGTTCACCCAAGAAGGCAGCACCAAGTGGAACTGCCAACTTCTCCCCCAACTTCCTGGGATTGGCTCTCCCTAGCTGCTGATATTAGTCTCAGCAATATCTCTACTCCAATTAGAATGAAAGCTTTGAAAGAGAAGGCACTTGTCTTTTACATTCACCTAAGTGTCTGTCGCATTTAGGAGAATGCCTCATGTATTCATATGTTCAATAAATTATTTCTCTGAATAATAGGGGAAAAATTACCCAGGAGGCTGGATTTTTTTATCCTGTGGATCTGAGTGGATAGAAATCCTCTGACTTTCAGTTTGGCTGGGAGTAGTGGTAGTCTGTTTATCTTATCCTGCTAACAAATGATTGGTCCAAACATGGGGTACATCTAAGAGGTAGAGGAATGAGTCAAATAGAGATCAATTGGCAGTGTAGTGTTTGGGTCCTGAAAATGCTTACTAGATCAGGTTAGTTGTAGTGCTCTGACTAGACATACTAAACTCGAGGGAAATTACTTTATTCCACAAATGAAAGACTAGC